>PVIA01000855.1:88466-348373 GCA_004024845.1 Tonatia bakeri
CCCACCCCCCGCCCTGCAGCCTCTTTCCCCGCTGTGGCAAACTAGCAGGAGCAGCTCCCCCAGGCCTGCCTTCCACCTCTCATCAGGTGGATACCTGGTAGTTTACTGAATGTATTACAATAATAGAAAGTAGTATCCTATCATTGAGTATTTACCTTATTTTCAACTTTAGACTTGTTTTCAAATAATGATTACCATAGTAACAATGCAGGTAGGCAAACAACCTACAAATAAAGTCACGATGAGTAAACGCCCCGGTTACTCAAGTATACGACAGAGCATGGGCAGGGAGAGACCGGGCAGGGACAAGTGTCTCTGCTTTGGAAGGACAGAGTCTGCTCCGCTGTCTGACCTTCCTGTGTCACACTGCGGGAAGATCGATAGTCAAAGCCAAACTACCTGCCCTGGTGACTTTGCACACGAAAAGAACAAACTGCAGCTTTCCGACTTCCGGTCTTGTTGCCATTACGTGGTTAATATTTAAAGTTAATGTCCTAAGATTACTAAAAATGAAATAAGAAAAGAAAAAGGTAAGGGAGCTACTAACAATCCCAGCATTCTATCTACCTGAGGCTGACAGAAATGTGTATTTGCTATTCAAATATATTTCCGAGGAATGGGGCCCTGCAAAGGTACTGTAGGTATTTGCTTTCTTCACTCCACGTGATTTTTATTTTAAAACTTCTCAGTGCCTCTTAAATTCATGCTTCCAGTTTTCTGCCAGGACATTTTTCCCTGTTGCTAATTCACTGTCCCACCTCCTGCTCCGTTAGTTTCTATTTCCGTGAACTCTTGCTGCCACACCATTTCTGTTAGTTCTCAGGTTCGCAGCACGAACTGTATTTCATGAAAGGGCCTTTTTGTGCCTTTCAACAGGTTTGCATAATCCCTTGCACATCCCTGAGTCCGCAGCATTTGTTCTCCCTGACACTGCGATTTTGAATTCCGCTATTGTAACCTTCCGAGCAGCCCACGTCACCGCACCAGGGTGAAGCCAAACAGATGGCTGGCACCATGCGCCCGGCTGTGCTCCCTCTTTGTGCATGTAACACACACTCTTGCATCCTTTCCTCGTCACCTGCTAGTCTCTGCTCTCTGCTTTCTTGTCACCATTGTCTCTACAAGGACTCCCAATTCCAGGAGAACAATGTAAAATTCTATGAAAAAGAATCACTGCTACAATATCATGGTCTGTCATTCTTTTGGCGATCATCAATAAACCTTTTATTTATTTACAGTGCAAATCACATTATTATTTACTGGTATTCTGAGTGCATCCTATCTCATTAATTCATTGTTCCTCAGTTTACATGACTTTATATTTAAAGAGGACCACAAATTAGATTGTGGAATATGAGGTTTGTCCAGAATGTATCCAGCTATGTAATATGAAAAATAGAGACATTTATTGAAGAAGATACAAGATACAAGAAACATTGTACACAGGACAATGAAACTTCAGCCCCCTTCAAAGTAAGCACCTTAGGACCTCACACACAGTTCTCCCAATCACCATCAGCTGCCCCATTGTATTTTCCTGAATACATACATCGGTGGTCTCAAATCTCTTCCCTTTCAAAGGTGATTTTAGTTTTGAGCAAGCCAGAAGTTGCAGGGTACCGAATCTGGGATGTGGGGGAGCTGAGTCACCCGGGTGATTTGATGTTTCACCAAAAGCCTTTGCATGAGATGGAATGCACAAGTGGGCATGTTGTCATGATGAAGCTGCCAACCATTAGTTGCCCACAGCTTTGTCCTTCTGAATCATCAGAATAGTTTCCACGGAGGAATGTTCAAGCTTCACACAAAATCTGATGCAGATTCATTCCTCTACTCACTCAGTCATTTTGAATGTGATGGCCACACAGTACACATGCTCACTCAACTGTTTCTATAGCCCCCACTGACTAGTGCAGTGAAGTCATCATTGTTTACACATGCACATTCCAGTCCACTCTCCTTGGCTGCCAGGTTACATCGATGTTGTGCAAACTATTCTCATTATATTAATAACGGCTGCACTTTTTTCCTGACAGACCTCATCATATATTTCATGTACTTTGATGTAGGACTCAGGCAGGACTTCAGAGGCAGGCGATCCCTTTGTCTTGTTTTTCAGACTCACATAGTAGTATATCAGTCTTGTGAAGGATTCTTCTTTCTGCCCAAATCACCCAGTTTAGTTTAATAGGCTACTTGGTTAGGACTAGAAGTTTTTAACTTCCATCCTATATTAATATGCCAGTCCTAAACAGTAATAAAAAATGGGAACATTATTTATTAAAATAAATTTGGGTGTGTGCTCAGACATATCTTTTAGAAAAATCAGTGACTAATGTCCTAACACCTAATATTTTCAGGTTTAAAAATGTAACTTTATTAATATAATAAAGGTCTTAGAAGATATAAACAGAAAAATACACACTGGAATTCCAGGATCTGACTAGAACAGAAAAGGGGAGAAAAGTTATTAAGAGGTGATTTGCTGCCCTCTGGTGGCAAATAATCTCAATAACAGAGTAATTTAGCAGCTCATTCGGAAGGGGCTGTTCTAGTTCCCAGGCTTTATAGGAAAGGAAAAAGCACATGGGGTCCTGTGACTGGTCCCGGCTGCAGTGGTCTAATTTGCGGCATTCTTATTAAGGTTACTGGATGTTTTTACACACACATATACACACACATAAATAAGGCATATACACACGTGCACACGCATGTGTATGTGTGTACACACACACAGAGCAGGTCCTCAAATGTTTCATTCAAATTAACTCTTGTTTATGTCAATTATCCTATGGTAAATCTGGTTTTATAAAATGTCATTTTGCTTAAATTCGCAGAAGCTATTGATGATAAGTGAGAACTTAATATATATATTCACATATATTCATATATTCAGAAAATAACGATTACCAGGAAAATTCTTCCACAGTCTTTTTTGATGTGGAATGAGCTGACATATTTTGATGACAATTTGACAGAGAATTATAATTTGGAATTGAATCAATAATCAATTAAAATTCTTATTAAAGTCAATGAAAATTTTAAGAAAAATATGTAGTATAAGTAGAAAAATTAATATTGAAAGAATATAAAATGTGCTTTGCTTTAGGTAAAAATCTGTTAAATGGAAGTCTTCTGTCATTCAGAAGGGGCAACACTCCACATTTTGCTGTTTGTGTAAAACAAAGATTCCACACACATTCCTATACTTCTGTTTATCCATCTGGCGGTAACAGGTATTTTCATGCAATTTAAGACATTATTAATAAATATGACTTTTTCCAGAATATTTACAGATTTTGGATTTTTTCTTTCCTTCATTTATATTCTTTTAATAGTTTTCCTGACTTGGAGCCATGTACAGGGTAATTCCATATTCAAACATTCTTCCTTTCTTCTGACTTCCTTTAAATTCCAGTGAGATTTAATTAAAAGTATTAGACGCTTAAGGAGATTCAGGGTTGAGTCATGGATGTGAGAGCCAGTGGGACAGAGCTGTCTCGGCTTCCAGTTCTGTTGCTCTGCCTGTCTCCTCCTGCTGCTGGAGACAAGACAGCTGCCGAACCGGGGGAACTCGAGGGTGACTGACACCGCCCTTCACGGTTATTTGAGGATTCCAGTTCACAAGTGAAATCGATAGCTTAGAGAGGACATTAACATTTACATTCTAATATAGCATCTTCTGGCTCACATTTGAATTTGGGGATTTTTTTTTTACTTAATAAATTTACTGATTATCCTCAAATATTGCCTCTTGATAGAACTGGATAGACAATTACAAAATCGTAACATCTACAGTTTGTTGAGAGCAGACTAGGTGTGAGCCACTGTGCCGACTTCCTTTGCATTGTAGTCCCTTAAATCTAAAACAAATATGAGGTACAGCATCATTTCTAAGGAATAAAACATGTGCAAATAGAATATTACTAGGTGGTTTATTATCACTTAAATTTTTTGTTGTATACATATTCAAAAAGTTGTTTTGCGCTTAGCTAAATGATGGTTTATTTAATCATGTATCACTCTTGTGCGTATATGAGAAAGAAACACAAGCAAATTTGGTTGAGAAATTCTTAAGGGTTTTTAAAAAATTTTGGGGGGCCCAGAGTCCTTTCTTCCCCATTTTATTATATTTTTTCCATTATCATCTATCCCCTCTACAGAGTCTATTTTTATTAAATCACTTTTTGACTCGGAGTTCCTGCAGTTCTAGTTTCTCTGCTCAATATTGTCTTCTGCACTTCAAGAACGTAGGTGACAGAGCATTTCTTAGAAAGTGCTCCCAGTGACCTCTGGGATTTCCTTCCACACTGCTGACCCCTGTGGTGCAAGACTCACTGTGGTGCCTTCCTGAGGTGTCCTGTGAGCAGGTTTGCGCACAACTACAGGGCCCACACCCCTTCCTCAGGCGGATCTGAAGTGAACTGAAAATCAAGGTGTTCCTTGCCAGTTGCCAGTCGTGCCCCAGAGTAAGCGTTAGTTTGCGCATGCGCCGGATGACAGCTGGTAGTGACTACTCTCTGGTTAACCGGGAGTTAAGACGCTGTGGGTTGTAAGATACATTCCCATTCAGGAGATGCTCGGATGTGGGAGCAATGTGCTTTTCCAATTCAGTGAAGTAAGGTGTGCTACCCTTTGATCTAGTCTTTAGTATAACTCGGTGAGGTAGGTATGACTTCCTCTGATTTATAGGTCCCTCGGGGTAGCTATAGCAATGAGGGAAGATTCAGGAAAAGAGAAAACAGTCTTCACGGAGGGATGGTGGAGTCAGCCCTTTCATACATAATTAGAAAAACTGAAAAGTGGTTGTACCCATTCAGGTTCGCAGACATCACGCTCCCTGTTAACAGGGAAACAAGTGCATTATATATGGAGTGGTCAGAGGACCCAGAAAATGATATTTCACAGGTATTGCAGATATTATAAAAGCTCTGATAAAATATACATAGCTTTTGGTTGTGATTTTTGAAAAACAAAGAGGCATTCCTTTTGTTTGTTTGTTTTTTGGTATCAAAGCTGTCATGGCTGCTTCAGGATGGTGAAGTCTGGGCCCTTGGTATTGTTTTTGTAAACAGGCAGCAGGGCTGCTCCATGAAGAAATTTTATTTTGCAGTAAAGACACACAAGCCTTTTCAGAAGGAAGTGATTCACAGCAGGACTTGGTGGCTAAGGGATTCATCCTATGGAAACAAGAATGTCTCAGCCTATTTCTCCAGGCATGCTCCAGGGCAATGCTGGAGGAATTTAAGCTGCTAGCAAGCCCTCAGCATCTGGCCACAGGAGATACCTTTGGTGAGGAAATCACACAGCTATCCCATGAGGCAGTCATTATTTCCCATTGGCCACATTTTGTGCAGCACCCTTCTTTTGTTGTTAGGAAGCCGGGTGGAAGAGATACCTTTTTTCCCCGGGACCATTTGGTGGTATCTGTGGACATTTTTGATTTGCAAGCCTAGTGGTGGTCGTGGCATCTAGTGGGTAGAGGCCAGGGATGCTGCTGAATCTCCAACAAGTCACAGGACAAAAAATTATCAGGCCCCAAACGTCAACAGTGCTGAGGCTGAGAGTCCCTGGTTTAGCCCCTAATAGTTCCTGAGCTCCCACAAATAGTGTCTTTGCTGGAGAGCCTGCCTGGGCTCCTCAGCCACGGGCTGCACAGCACCCTGTGCTCGCTGCCTTCACAGAACTCGGCTCTCTGTTCTGAAACCAACGACACTGATGTACCTGTCTTCACGTGGGCCTGAGCTCCTTGAGGACCCAGAGCTTGGTTTGGTCACTATTGTGTCCCCAGACACACTGGCATTGTGTCTGGGAACATTAAATTGCTACAAGTGGATGACAGAAACCCAGTTAGAGCTAGGTTAGGCAAAATATTGAAAAACTCAACGTCAGCAGGGTCAGGGGTAAAGCTGGAGTTCAGGAACAACAAAAGTTGGCAAGGCTCTCTCCCTGTCTCTTGTCTCTGCTTCTCTCTGTGCATGACCTTCAATCCTCCACATTGTGAAACATGGCCACGGGCAGTTCCTGAATTTCCAGTCCTGTGGCTGCCTGCTCTGAAGAGGAACAGGCCCATCATTCAGGGCCTGTAGTTCAAAAATTCTGAGGGAGGGCCAGGTTTCCCTCATTGGCCCCCTTGGGTCAATTGTCCACCCTGAACTATTCAATTGTGGACAAAGCTAAAAGCAGGAGCAGTTTCTAGAAAAAGAGGAGTACTGGGCAGGCATGCACTGCACTGGGACATGGTAAATCTTCAGTGACGCTCTTCAGTGACTGAAAAGAGGAGCCCAGAAGAACATAGCATGGGGCAAGCTGTGAAGAACAACCTCCAAGGACCTTTCGTTTTCATGGGAAATGAATTTCTGATGAGAGGTGTTGTGGTTGGCATGAAGGAAGGCTCCTATTAGTTGCGGTTCTTTGGCCAAATTTGCTAAAACCTTATTTATTTAACTACAGAAAAGTTTTGACCCATGTGACTCTGAAGTCTGGGACAGATTAAACTGCAGGAGCTATTAGATTTGGGATCTCAGACAATGTCTACTCTTATCTTTGTGTGACCTGATTCTGTTCGTAGACTGAGTCCGTACTTTGGGAAGGGTGGCCACAGGAAGTCCTAGACTCACACGTTCCCGGTTTAGCCATGAAAAAGAGAAATATTTCACACGTCAATATCTGAAAAGACTCTAATTGACTTTTCTTGGGTCTTGAGACCAACACTGATCCTTTCCTTTGATTAGGAGAATGGAGACTTCTGATGGGTGTGTCTGCATCTGGGACCACTCCTGTGATGTAGACTGAGTTTGCGACTGGCAGCCCAGCTGTTGCCACATGGAGTTGGATTCCTCGAAGGGATTAGAAGGGAGCTGAGAAAGCATGAAAGACAAACATGCTGTCTATTGCGTCCCTCTAATGCTTACTATCCAGGTGACTTTGGAGAAAGAAACTTAATAAGTCCGAGGCTCTTACTAAGTAAAATAAAAACAAAAGCTGCCTACTAAATATAAATAATAGTAAAATTGTAGACATTTTAGTTAGTACTACTTAGTCTTATACGCTGAATTGCCATCTGACTTGGGCTTTGACATAGTTTTTCAAGATAACGATGCCTGTCGCTAACTGGCCAGGACATGAGGGAGAGTGATCAGTATGTGAAGCCCTCTGCCTCCCATCTCTCCCTCGGCTTCTGAGCCTTTGCTTTTCCCACATTCAGGAGCTCAAATTTGATGCCAAAGCCTCAATGGAGGACTTATAGGCTTAGAAACTTCATCAGTGTTCTTTCCTTAGTAACTATAATGCATGAGATGAGAAAAGGCCTTTATGTTATAATAGAAAATTCTAAACAAGAATAGAGAGAGTAGTGTAATAGCCCCTTTGGGCCCATCACCCTGCTCAGCAACCATCAACTCCCGCTACACACTGCACCATCCTGTCACCGTCCCTCTCTGCGCCTTCACCAACCGCCTTGCAGCAAGTTTTATCTGCACTTCATGCGCATCTCTGAAAGATAGAAAGTCTTAAAAAAATCACAATGCTATTGTCATACCTAAAAAATGAGCAATAATTCTTTAATGACATCAAATAGCCAGACAGGGTTTACATTTCTCTGATTGCTTCATTCATTCATTTATTAGAATTATTCATTTATTGAATTATTTAATTTATCTGTTATAATTTTTTTGAATTAGGGTTCAAATAACGTGCATACATTATAATTGGTTGATGTGTCTCCTAAGTCTTTTTCAGTGTATAGCTCCCCACTTCATCTTTCTCTCTCGTTTTCCTTGCAGATTTTTAATTAAAAAACCAGTTATTTGCCCTTTAGAGTCCTGCAGTCTGGCTTTTGCTGATGGTATCCTTGTGGTGGTATTTAGTGAGCTTTTCTGTTTATTGCTTCTGGAAATCGGTGACTGTGTTTCGAGGTTTGATCAGACTCGGGTTCAGCCCTCTCAGCAGGCGCACCCCATAGCTGGGGGTGAGTGCTTCCCACACAAGTGTGGAGTGATTACTTGTCTCTGCTTCTGGGATCCAGCAACCGTTCATCCATTAATATTTAGGGATTGCAAAATGATGATGTACTAATTGCCTCACATCTTCCGAATTGATTAGCTGAAATGATAATTGCCCCATCACCTCTTAAGTCCCTCTGAGGTTTAATATGTGTGGGAATGACAGAATAAAGGCCTGGTTCTTTCCCTTTATTAAATAATGTATTGATTTTCCCATCTTTTTCCTGATGACAAATGAAAACTGCTTTTTGTTAACAAGGACTTAAATATGTTGGATATATTTTATTCCATTGTATTTATTCTTTTTATTATTACTCTTAATGCTCAAGTTAAATGGTCCCATCTGTGGCCAGTGGGAATCGATTCAAGTTAGTTCCTAAGTCTTTAAAAAAATTTAGACAGCTTTTTCATTTCATTTCTAAAATGGATACTATTATTACCATGCAAAATAAATGCATGGATTGGTTTCTCCCTTAATTGAAACAATTTTTAAATGCTCTTTTTATTGAAGTATAGCCTATATTCAGAAGAAAATGCAAGAGTCTTGAGTGTGCAGTTCAAATTTGCGTGAGGTGAGCACACCAGTGTGCCCAGTGCCCATACCACGAAACAGAAACTGACCAGCGTGCCTCGGTGCTTCCTGGTCATTAGCCTTTCAAAGACACCCACCACCTGACTCCTGGCCCCACAGATTCATTTGTCCTGTTTTGACTTTATGTAGACAAAATCACATAGTATGTTCTTTTTTTATATCTGGTTTGTTTTGTTCAACCTTTAGTTTGTGAAATGCATCCACGTTCTTATCTGTAACAATAGTTCATGCATTCTCTGTTATCAGATGTTAGCCCTCTTGGATGAATTCTCTGCCTTTTCAGTTTTCCTCAGACCTAGGCTGGGAAACCACACCCTGTCACTTCTACAGCTCTGTAGTCACTCGGGGTGAGCCACTACGGTCAGTCTGTATTTAAATAGAGGGAATTAGACTCCACTTCTTGATGGGACGAATGCTCGGTAATTTGTACACGTGTTATGACCAGTGCAGTCAATATGTGCAGGTCTTCTTTATGACTCTTGCGTCCTTGCCAAGATGAATTCTCTAGTCTACTGGTGAGGATGGGAGGTAGGTCTCTGCTGGGTATGCCTGTCTGCTGGTGTTCTTAGGCTAGGATGCAGAAAGAAAGGGAACTGCAGCTCGCTTGCAGGAGTGTCCGTGGGTCAGGATACAGATTTTTGTTTAATCCTCCTTTCTTCAACTGCGTTGGTTTTTCCTGAGCCCCTTCTCTGAGGTCAGATCCCCTGGAGGGCCAGGAGTCTAACTGCTCCATGTAATAAACCCTTTCAACACATCTCCATTCAGATGTCCACCTGCCCACCTTCATGATACTTAGTGCTTGCAAGTCTTGGGACTTTCTAGGTGTTTTGGGTATCTCCTGTGCCTCTCTGGATCCACTTTCCATTTCTCTCTCTCCTGTACCAGGGCCTCTTAGGGCCTTGGGGGGCCGACGGTGTGATGACACGCTGGGGCTCCCGGTGCTCAGCATGCAGCCTTGCAGCCTTGCAGCCTCAGTAACAGCGCTGTGCTGAGCCCTGTAAGGGCCTGGCTTGCACCAGAGGGGAAGTCAGTAATTCTGATCCCGTCTTTATTAAAAATGCTGTTATTTTGTCCATCATGGAATTTTTTTGGATCCATTTTTACTTTTTAAGATATAAATTTAAAATATAATTTGTCTTGATTAGTGAGTGATTGGGGCCCCAACTCCTTTACATTTTGGGTTTTTTTCCCCTTTACATTTTGTACACCCAAAGTGACTGATTCATTTACCTCTTCCTAGTTCTAGCCCCAGTGTTTTCAATATTATGTTGCAAGACTCTATGCCTTGTTAAAATCATCTGGAGAATGTTGACATGTTGGTTTGTAGGTTTGTTTAGCAGGCAGTCAGCTCGGTGACGATCGGACTTCATGTCCTGTCTCAGCTTCTCTCAGGGCTGGGTCCATGGCTGGCCGAATTCAAAGGCCTTGCCATGCCTTGGGGTCTGCCTCTGGCCACCCAGCGCTCACCAGGACTGGGTGGTGGTTGATGTTGTAGTCCAGTTCTCGGTGCCTTTGCTCTGCTTCGTTGGGTGTGTGAAATGCCTGTGGCAGCAGAGGGTGATCCCAGGACTGTGCTGGCTCATGCACAGAATTGGGGATCCCTTGCTGAGTTTTCGGCCACACTCTCCAGCTCCCAAGTTCTGGTTTCCTGATTCCTTTGCCTAGAAAGATGAGCTTTTGGCAGAGTTGTAGCCTCCTGTGGGTTGTGCAGTGGCAAGAGACTGGGCCTGCCCTCAGGAGATATTGTGAGTGACAAGAGAAAGGACAAAATAACATGAATTTCCCCCATTCTCTTTTCACAATAAGGATGACTTCTTCTGTCTTTCTCAGCATCAGTCACTGCACTACAAAAGTATTTAAGTATGTAATTTTCTTTTGCAGTGGCCTTCAATACAGTTAAAAACTGAATATGGTAAAGAACAGAGAGAAGTGAGCAGAGCTGCCAGCATCACATAGAACACAGGCCCTTTAGATCAAATGGGGCAGTGAGTCATTTGTGAAGAATCGGTAGCCCCTGCTGGGTGCTCAGCTCCACGCCTTTGGTGTCAGGGCCGTGTCTCTGCCCGGCACCGGGCTGAGCACAGAGTGGGCACAAATCAGTATTTGTTCAAGGGTCCAGTGACCGACCTCAGCACCGTAACTATTTAAAGTCTGACTACAGAAAATTATATTTCCAAAGTTTTAAAACTTATAAAAGAGATAATATTGCATTAGGCAGGTGTCTCTCTTGGTCAGGACAGAAACTGGGGCCTCGGTGGCAGGGATGCGCAAGAGCAGGCTGAGTGGGCTCGGCACTGCCCCGCTCTGGTCCACAGGCCCAGGTTACTGACCCGTGGAAAGTAGACCCAACTGATGGGGAGTCTTGAAATACAGTTCCGGCACATGTCCGGCAACATTCTGTCCTCGTCTTCTAGATTACTAATTAAGTCACCTGGAGAGAGCTGTCAGAACTTAAAGCCCTGTGACCCAGATTAGGAAAAAGAAACTAAACTGAATACTCACTAATGTTCTTGTTGTGAAGACTTCCCTGAAATGTCTTTTAGCTTGTCTTTTGCTTATTCTTTCAGCGCACGTTGCTTAGTGCTTATTTAGTGAGAGGCAACGCGTGATACCCTCTGAGGGCTGAGAGGAAATACTTATGTAAACAGCTGTGGTCATCACCACACTCTCCTCTCCCCTCCAGCTAACTCACACTCGCCTGCAGGTCAAGGCGTCCGAGTCCTGGTGGCACCGCAGGTGCCCCGGGAGCTGCCAGCCTTCCCCTGTCATCTTTGCCTGCCCTCACGCTGTCCTCTCCAGCTGCCCAGACTGTCGTCTCAGGCACTCATGTCCCCGCTAAGTTCCTGGCAGGCCATGTGACCCTCAGCAGTGCCCCCACCCTTCTCCTGAATTTGTAGTGGACCAGAGGGGCATCCTGGACCTAGCTGGCCAGTTAGATTCCTTCTCCCGATACTTTCCATTGAGACCAAGTTCTGAATTAGCTAGGCTGACATGCTGATGTGGACTCAGATGGAAAACTGCTGCTCTGAGCAGACTGTTGGGACTGGGTGGCTAATTTCTAAGTAAAGTATATTGATCTGCACTGCGGGTGGAGAGAGGATCTGAGCAAAGAGCCCACGTCATCTCCTGAGAGAGAGGGAGTGAGAATCCTGCCTGGTTCCCACTGTGGCCCAGGCCCCCTCAAGGCATCTCTGCTTCTGCCTTGGGTTCCAGAAGATGCCCCAATTTCTTAGGGTAAAACTAACTCTTTTTAGTGCCAACTGGAGTGGATCTCTGAGTTCTTTGTTTTCTTTTAACAACAGACAGCTTCTTGATTAAAATGACAAAACAATAAATTACAAGCTACATAAAAATATTAGTAATAATGTAAAAGAAGACAGCATATAATTCTCACTAGTTAATTAGAAAGTCAGGCATATAAACTTTATGTCTTTTCCAAATTATCACTATACTTCCCCTCCTCACATATCTGAGAATAAAAGTTGAAAATCTATGCTTTGAAATTTTAAATTATTTTATTTCTGACTGATGATTTTTAAACATTTAATCATGTAGGGACATCTATCACCACTTTGGTGATAGCCCTTAGCATCTCCAGTTTCTTTTGGTCAAAAACCACTTTTTGGCAAGACTGCCAACTTGAGATGATTATGGCTTTTCATGCTGAGTTTGTTTTCTAAAGTTATTTTGATTTATGATGACTCAACTCCTCAGTCTATGTGGTTGACATTTTTCATCGTCGGGGCTGTGGTCTTCATGGATTACCAAACTCTGCCTTTATGAAATATGAAATTAAAGGAACTATAGTTCCGTTTCTTACCTCAATTCATTTTACTCTCTCTTGGCTGTTTGGTGTCAAGGTGCCCAATGAGAAAGAGCCTTCTCCCTAAACTGATCATCACCATGTAGTGAATTATTTTCAAGGCTCCTTTTCTTAGTGCCCTACTCAAGGGTTGGCAATCCTTTCTAAATTCTCTGTTTCAAAATATATTCTTTCTCATTTTCTCTGCCTTAGGGATATGGTTCCCCCTGAAGGAACATCTTGTAAAGGGAAAGCCCATTTTCCCTTCCTCTCTTAGTGATAGAGACAGTGTAACATCTTTATCTTTTGACCCAACCCTTCTAAACTTTCCCATTGAATCTTTAACCCCTCTCTTTCTCCATTTTCTGCAAACTAAATAAAAACGCTGATTGCTTTTGCCTGTCTGAAGTTCATACACACATGATGTGAAAATTCTGATGGTGATTTTGGGTTCAAATGAGAAAAGCCCACAAAAGAAGAAATTATAGTATTGTAAAAGAGCACCCCGTTGTCCCCCCAAAGGAGGGAAATTTCCTTATTATTGGATCCCATAAGTGTACCCAGGGAGACTGTGTAAAGGAGATCACATTTGTTTTCTTTGCTTTCTGTCACCATTCTGATTGTAATTCTTGGCTGTCTTCATTGATCAACTCATTCTGGTCTCCCAGAGAGGTGTCCTTTCCCACTGGCCTCTCTTACCAGCCTGGGGTCCACCCAGCTGGGCTTCCTGTACTGCAAAAGGATCTCTCTCCCCTTCTCATTCAGCAGAAATATTACATTGGCTGGAAAAATTTCAGATGCCTGAGGCAAGGGCTCCCACACAGCAGTTATGTGGGAAATGGCTCCCAGGGGCAGGAGTAGGGGTGAGGAAAGTGGAATGGAAAGGAGGGAGAAGCAATGTGGGGTGTGCCCCGAGCTGGTCCCCACATCTCATCTTAGAACTCTTGAGAATCCTTCTGTCCCTAGTTCAACATGATTGCCTTTCCCTCTGGAGCCTAAACTTCTTTAGGAAAGAGAGCGGGACTCTCCACTCTGCCCTTCCTGTGTGCTAAAGCCCATGACCCCAAGTAAGCACTCAGCAAAAGTTTGTTCAGTAAGGAATAAATGGTGAAGGCCCTCTTGTTGCTACAATTACAACATGCAAGTGACTGTTTATTCCTCCTCTGTTAAGTGTGGTTCCTGGTCATTCCCTTATGGAATGATATGAGCCATAGTGAATGAGTAAATGAATATATTTTAAAAAATGCAGGGAATATGGGGATGATATTTTGAAAATATTAAACTGATTTTTAAAATTTCCTTAACCTATGACACCCCTCAGCTTTCCCCACACATGGAATCAATGGGTTTTGTTATTTTAATAAATACTCAGTCTAGAAAGATAAGTTATATATTTTTTTAGTTTGATTCTCAGAGCTGACATTCTTGAGTCTAATGTCATCATTAGAAAGAGATTTTATAAACCCCCAAAGTTCCCTTTTACTCATCGAGACGTAAGCCTGACTGACTCAAGCAAAGAGTCTTATTGTAACCACTAGGTCCTGACCCTGTTTGCATGTCATAATCTCTTGGGGAGCCTGAGAAAAACACTAATGCCCGTGTCTGCCTTCTAGGGACCCTGATTCAATGATTGGTTCTAAGATGAAAATAGTTTCCCATGTTATTCTAATGCGTAGCCTGAGTTGAGAGCACTTCTGTGGACACTTCTGGGGTGTTCCAGGGCCTGACAAGGTGACTTATGGAAGGACCCCGTCACACAGGACAGGGAGAAGCAGGAGAGCAGGGCAAAGTGGTCAGACAGAAAGAATGAGACTCCCTCCCGAGAGCTGAACCCTGGCATGGGGGTGGGCAACGGGTGGTAGGAACACCCAGAAAAGTTGGGGGCTGCCTGGGTAGTAATAGTTTCTCAGGTGTTTCAAAGGAGAATTCTAAGCCACACAGGGAGTGTTCAGTCAACAGGATGCTCCACATGGGGCTGCCTGGGTGGTGTTTTAGAAACATCTGAGGAATGCGACTAAGCGGTTGGGCCAGAAGGAAGCCCACAGTGCCCATCACCCTTCACTTTGGTACAGCCAAGGTGGCTGGGAGTTTCTGGGACTCAGTAGGGGTGAAGAAGTGGCAACAGAACAGGCTGACTGGAGAGGCCTGAGGTTGAGATGGGAGATTGCTGAATGCAGGAACCTCCTGTGAGAAGCCCTGGGAGGCAGCACTACAACGAGTGGCATCATGATACCCAAGATTCCAGGGGGGACCAGTCTTTCTCACTGGGCAACTTACCAGCAAAATCCTGGTGGGAAACTCTTGTCAGAAACTCTACCTCCTGCAAGGCCAGGGACACCATCCCCTCCATCCAGCCATGACTCTGTAAATACATAGCCCTTGTGGGAGTTGGAGCTTTGAGTTGGATTAATATTCATTCCAGATCAATTATACCGATATACACTGGTTTAAGCCAGAATATGTTGTTATTTTTAATTATCACATCTATGTTTTTCTTCTGTTACTAATAGAATGAGGGACAAGAGGGTAAGGTGAGAATAGTTGTAGATAATAAAGTCAAGTTCCTTATATATCTCGGTTTTGTTATGTAAGTTGAGATGACACAAACAATATAAAAGATGAACTAAGATATTGACCAAGTAGATCTAATAATTTCTCAGTCCTACTTCATATAAACTAGCTCTTAGTACAGTGGCATAGTACTCAGTAATAAAAAGAAACTGCTAATACGTGGAATGACATGAGTGAAATGCAAAAGCAGGGATCTAAAGAAGCCAGACTCAAAAGAGTACATGCTCTGTCAATTAATATGAAACTGAGGAATAGTCAAAACAATGTGTGGTGACAGGAGTCAATGGTGGTAACCGCTGGGGTAGGGGTGGTCTTATTAACTGGAAGAGCATGAGGGAACTTTGGGTGATGGGAATGCTCTATATTTTGATCAGGGTAGCAGACATACTGATGTGTACATACATAAAATATCATTGAGTTGTCCACTTAGGAGTTGTGTATTTTATCATATATAAATTATAAATTAAAAGTACTAAAAATGTAGGGGGTAAAAGAAGAAAAGAGTCCTATTTATTTCTCACCCAAAGATTCTGGCAAAATTGTCAGAATACAAAGCCAAGTGTTGAAAAGTGAATGATGACAGATAAAAATATATGTGGTGCTTAAATATGCCAGTGGTTGAGTCGGTCAGCCCCCTGGAATAGTGGAGAGAAAAGACAAAAGACTTAGACATGAGCTATGAAGAAAATGTGTTTTCACCAAAAGCTCCTGGGCCTCCTCTGACAACTTCTTTCTCTCTCTTGGAACATTTTAGATGCCGTTATGTTACCACAGCATTTTTCCAAACTCTCCTCCTGGAATTGATTTGTCTAAAGACACACTGGCTCCTTTAAAATAAAAACTAAGCTGTTAACACATCCTAATGACATTTTTTTGGAGGAAAAATTGGTGATATAAATGGCCTTAGAAGACCCAGGGATCATGCTCTGAGCCCTTGGGAGAGTTGCTTCTTTCACTGTGGTGTAGTAGGAAAAATATTGCTTTCAACATCAAAAAGATGTGAATTCTTGCCTTGGCCAATGGACTCAGTTGGTTGGAGTGTTGACCTGTAGACTGAAAGGTCACAGGTTTGATTCCTGCTCAAGGCACATACCCAGGTTGTAGGTTCGATCCCTGGTCAGGGCATGGACAAGTTGGCAACTAATCTATGTTGCTTTCTCACATCAGTCTCTCTCTCTCTCTCCTTCTCTCTCTCTCTCTCTCTCTCTCTCTCTCTCTCTCTCTCTCTCCCCCCCCAAAGCAATGAAAAAAAAATGTCCTTGAGTGAGGATAAAAAAAAGATGTGAGTTCAGTATCTGACTTCACCATTTCCTACCTGGGTGATATTGGGGAGGCCACTTGATCTTTCAGAACCTTTGTTTCTTCATCTGTAAAAAGGAGAGAACTTTTTTACAGATTGTCCTATGGCAATTAAATTGGATCCTGTATAAGTACTTGGCATATGACAGACTCTCAGCAAGTGAGCGTGCATTGTTTTTGGTGCTATAGGATTGTAAGCAGCTACCTACCCAATATCACCATCAGTCATGGACCTTGGGTTACACAGTGGTATGCTTTTAGAATTCTCTTTTTCGACTTTGAAGTCAAATACTATCTGCTTCAAATTATATTTTCTTTTGTCTCCCTTGTTACTTTATAAGGTGCTTAAAGAAGAGTCCCTTTTCTGTTTGTGTGTGCACCATACCCTGATGCAATGCGGATGCAGATTACACAAGGGCATGAGTACCAGGAGGCAAGGGTCACTGGAGCTGTTTTGGAGGTGAGCACCATATTCCGGCACTAGGGATGAGGTTGAACCCATTCCATGTGCTCCCTGAAGTGTGGTGGGATGCACTACTCTTGAGTCGTCTTGCTGGACTGCTGGATAGTACAGCTGCAGAGGCTGTGTTGGCATCTGAGTATGTGTAAAAGTAGCGCACTGGAAGATGCTTGAAAGGCCCATTTTCAAGGGACTTCTGGACGGAAACAAGGGGACTAGAAATTGAAAAGGCAAAGTACAACATTAGAAAATACCCTCCTATGGAGTAAGTGCCCCGAGGGAGGATTTTTTTCTATTTGTGCACAGCTGTATCTTTATAGTCAGAATAGTGCCTGACATGATAAACATTTAAGCAATATATGTGGAATGAATGAGTTTGAAGTCTGCTTAATAACTGATCTCTAGTATGACATTATAAACAAACTATAGGAAATTTAGTCTATTATATAAATATATGATACTGTTTTTATCATTAATGCTCAAAAAGTTGTTTTGTAGTTAGATGAGTGTTACTTAAATTTTTCTTAAATGTCTAAAGAATTTAGTTTTATAAAAAATTTTTTACATGGCATTTTCCTATAAAACATCTTTCTTTTTCTTGCTTTTATAGCAGAGTTATGAAAGGAAATAATAAAATTGTAAGTCTACTGGAAACATTAATTCTGGAAATTGAGTTTTTAGTATTTTCATTATAATAGTATGTTTTAAGAAATTATTGTGGCAGGCACACTGGGAAAATGTCCTTGGTGAAATACATAAGAAAGATAATAAATTCAGTTACTCCATGTACATGACTGTAGGGAAAATAATTTTTTCTTTAATCTCTATGAGACTGAGTAATGTATTTTATGTGAGTAACTTTAGCCACAGAAAGAGTTCAGGAAAATTTTGAAGGCAAATTTGAACTCTGAAATTGGAGTTACTCTTCACAATGGAAACTGGCTGAACTCAACAGACAAGTACGATTGTCTGCCACTCTCTTAACCTCAGTTGATCAATAATGATCAGTTATTATTATGAAGATAACTTTGCTTTTAAGCACAGGGAGGCATCTGACACAGGCTGAAGCAGCCTCCACCTCCATGCCAGCAAGGGTGTAAAGAGCCACAGACAAAATCAGATAAACAAGGCTCTCCCAACAAGAAAGAACATGTGGTCAAGATAGAGTTGTTTCAGCATTTAAATAGGGATGGAAATTGACAGTTACTACTCCCATATGTAAGAAAAATACAAATCTTTTAAGTTTGGCATTAATTATTATTGGGGCTCTGGAGGATATTATAATGACAGACTAGGAAGGCAAGGGGATAACTCCTCAGGCAATGGAACTAGAGTAGCAAGTTGTAACTTGCACTGGGGAACTGCAACTCTTTAGGGCAAAAAGTGAAATATAATTCACAGAATTGTGGATCTTTTCAAAGACCAGATATGGACACTGAATTGTTTATTAAAAGGCTTGCCTTATTTCTATATGTGGCCCCAAGGATGACTACTTTTTTGTGTGTGTAATTTAAATTATATTTTATTTTTTATGCTAGTAGAGTTGTCCTAGTTTTTCCCCCTTTGCCCCCCTCTACCCAGCACCCCCCACCACCACTCCATCAGGCAATCCCCACAGCTTTGTCCATGTCCAAAGGTCATACATATATGATTTTTGGCTGCTCTATTCACTATGCTGTATTTTATATCCTCATGACTATTCTGTAACTACAAATTTGTACTTCTTAATCCCTTTACCTTTTTTGCCAATTCCCCCAACCCCCATCCCATTTGGCAACCAACAAAACATTCTCTGTATCTATAATTCTGTTTGTGTCCTGCTTGTATTTATTGCCATATTATTGTTCATATTTTGGATACCCTTTAGCATTTCATATAATATTGGTTTGGTGATGACAAACTCCTTTAGCTTTTTATTGTCTGAGAAGCTCTTTATCTGTCCTTTGATTCTAAATGATAACCTCTCTGGGAATCAAAGTAGAGTGGATGAGGCTAAGAATCAAACCAGCAGTTTAGAATATAAGGAAGCAAAAAACACCTACTTAGAAGAAAAAAGGATCCAAAAAAATTAGGAAAGTATAAGGAGCCTCTGGGACATCTTCAAACGTATGAACATCTGTATCTTGTGGGTGCCAGAAGTAGAAGAGAGAGACCAAGAAATTGAAAACCTATTTGAAAAAAAATACAGAAAACTTCTCTACCTTGATGAAGAAAATAGAGACAATAGGAAGTGCAGAGAGTCCCAAACAATATGAACCAAAGATGCCCACTCCAAGACACATCATAATTAAAAATCCCAAAGGTTAAAGACAAAGAGAATCTTTTTCTTTAGACAAAGAAAAGACGAAGCATCAAGAGAAAGTCAATTAGTTACGTACAGGGGGTTTCCCATAAGACTGTCAGCTGAGTTCGCAAAAGAAACTTTGCAGGCCAGAAGGGATTGTCAAGAAATTCAGTGATGAAAAGCCAGGATCCACAACCTAGATTACTCTACTCAGCAAAGGGTGACTACTTTGTTTCACAGATGGGACCTTAGGAATGCAAACAGCATTTTCCTGCAGCTGTCTTGAGAAACAATCCAAGGTTCTGTCTCAACGTAGGCAAGGAAATCCCTCAGTTTTGCAAGCAGCATTTTCCTGCAGCCCTCTTGAGAAACAATCTAAGGTTCTGTCTCAACATAGGCAAGGAAGTCCCTTGGTTAGCAATTTTTGCCTTAAAATTTCATTTGAATTGACAGCTATGGGTTGCCAGCAGTGAGATCCACAGTACTGACAACCCATAGTTATTGATTCAAATGAAATTTTAAGGTGAAAATTGCTGAGCTTTACTGAGTCTCAGTACTCAGTACTGAGCTTTAAAAGAGTCTCTTCCTGCTGAGGAACTGACTGAGGCTCCCAGAAAGTTTAATTGGGAATGTTCTGCAGGATTCCTGCCCCAGAAGTGCTGAGAACTGAGAACAGAAAGCCTCATCAATACAGACCTTTCTATGTGGCTTGTTGAAAAAAATACACAGGGAAGAAAGGAGATTCAGATCAAGGGTCCACTAGTTTTATTAACCTGAAGAGCTTTACAAAGTTTCTCTGTCTCTACTTCCTGTTCCACTGAAAGGAGATCATAGTGCTGATTTAAACCAATACATAGTGTACTGGTTTTCCAATACCAGTATTTACTATCCATGTCACTTTGGGCAAAACACGTTGGAGTATTTTCCCATCTGTAAAATGGAAGTAGATGGCATATAAGCCAGGTGGTAAAATTCTAATGTATTTGAAAATATTTATGAAGTGTGAGGCAAGGCGCACACATTGATTTTGTCTTGTCCATGTGGCACCAGGTAGTCAGGACACAGGTCAGTTACTCTGTTCCTTGGGGATCCTTTGCTCACTCCCATGTGCAGACAACCAGGAGAGTTTGTGTCCTCAGGTCAGTGGGATTAATAATATGACCTTAGGATGAGTTGAAGTAAAATAAGAAATGCTTAGGTCATCTAGATGGAACTCAGTTATGCAGAAATAATAATACAGGGCATTTAGAGCAGCTTTTCTAATACAAGCCATGTATACATGTCTGAATCAAACTTTTATTTTTCCAAAGTCTGCCTGCTCCCAAATTATTCTCTCCTTCCCCAAGGTACAGCAGAAACCAAGTTATTCTTTTTATTAAGGTTTTATTTACAAAATCTAGAACCACACATTAAAGTGTATATCCAGAACTTTCAAACCCATTCCAACATCACTGTTTAGAGGAACTCAGTCATATGCTATTTGGAACAAGGGAGGAAAAGTGACCATTTTAAAAGCCAGTTACTGTTAATAACACTTCAGGGGAAGAAATGAGCATTAAAGTGAATGTGAGGCTATAATTTTAAATTGGTCTGGACTAGATGAGATGTTTTAACTTTAATTCCTGCAGATGACCCCAATCAATGGGACATCTCCAAAATGAAGTTAAAGTTTGATGTAGAATACTATGAAGACAGGACATGGAGAAAGAAAAATTCACATTTGTATTCAACTGAGTTCAGACACCTTAGTACACTGTTTGGACATGCATCGTCCCATTTTGTCTGCACTGCTACTCTGTGAGGTAGATACTATCTTTATTTCACCGACATTAGGACTGAGGCGCCAAGAGAGGCCAGCGATTCCCTGACAGGGAGGGGGGAGTGTAACTGCAGAGCTGAGGCCTAGACTGGAAACTCAGCTGCTGCTTGAGAACAAGACGTAAGTATCACAAAGGTGAAGCATTTTGATGTTCATAATTCTCAGTGTGGTGTGACACTTTAACTTAAAGTGAAGGGCTGTTTGTAGGTAGGACAGTTTGAAGAAATTTTTATCTTCTAAGGAATATATCCTTTCATCTAGAAGCCTACAGGGTAGAGAGGAGGGGTGGAAGGTCTTGGAACATAATTTATTGAATGGTAGTAGTAGTTATTGCCATGGTTATTTTTATTATGTAGTGGAGCCCTTGAAAAACTCATTTTAAACAAGAAAAAAGGTTCATTGCCCAGGACATTTTTAAAACTGGGGATGTCCAATATTGACACATCCACTCAATGGTTGCTATAACGATACATCAAGAAAAACATTCAAGAAAAGTAAATTGGTAGAACACCTTTGAAAGAGGAAAATAAGTGAGATAAATCTCTTGAAAGAGTGAGCTAAGGTCTGAGCTAAGAACAGTTCCATGACACAACTAAGGAAGATTCATAGAGATTTAAGTGTGGAGAAAGGCAGAGAAAGTATTTACTTAGTCAAAACAAAGTGACCGAGACCGTATTGGTTCCGTCAGAACTAGATGAAAAATGACCCAACCATTGTTTTGGACTAGACAGTGCCAAATAACTGGTTTGACGGATTTCTTTCTGACCCTGCATTTACCAAAGTTTTGGCATTGAGAAGACACAACCTAAATCACAGGGCAGGGAGAGGTGCCAAGGAGGATCACTTTACAGACACTTTAACTGGTTCTTAGCTAACAATAATGGCAGTAACTTGAATTTGTATAATTCCTTACAAAGTATTTTCACATAAGTGATCTCATTTGGGTGAGACTGACCTCAATTTGTATTCTTCAGTAATTCACTGTTACATGGCCTTGAGGGAAAAATGGTTACTGGGAAAATAGTTGATCTTGGAAAGTTATATAAGTACTAAGGCTTGCTCTTCTTCAGGTCTGTGGGGGAAATCTTTAACATCAGAATATTTTCTTTTCATCTGTTTATTTTTCTGGAATTTAATTACGTAAAGTCTCACAAAGTAAATCGTGTTCTCATAGACTGTTGGATAAAGACAACTGGACACTTTTCATATCTGTTCTTGTAACTAGAGAGGCAGTGTAGAGAGTCAGACTGCCCAGGTTTGAAACCACTTTTTATTCCTTTCTAGCTGTGTGAATTCAGGCAAGTTACTTAGCTGCCCTATGCCTCAGTGTTCTTATCCTTAAATGATATGGATTAAAAGGAATTCATGGGGTATAGCGGTGGTTCTCAAGCTTCTAACTGCCTCAGAATCAGCTGGAGGTTGAGTTAGAGGCAGTTAGGGAGGGCAGGGTCTAGGAGGTAGGGAAGGGACAGAAAATTTGCATTTCTAACAAGTCTGCAGGTGAGGCTGATGCAGGTCAGGACTCAGGGAGTAGTCAGTGGGATGATTATGTAACTAAAGTGCTATCAGAGGACCTGGCACATTGTAAGTTTTCAGTAAATGTTATCCCCATTGTCTTCTCCACACTATTGCCATCATTATGGTCATCAAATAGCTAATAGTGAAAGAAGTCAATGGAAAAGCAGTCCCCAAACTCTCACAGTTAAAATAACAAAATGAACACAAGACGGAGGCATTTTTCGGCATCCCTGAGTCATTACAATGGAACAAAGTAAGCTGGGTATCCATGGTGGCCTCCTTGTGGGCTGCCCAGCCTGGTTCACAACAGACTGTGGAATAAACCAAGACCAACCAGATGAGCAACACAAACTATTTATTCTGATCTGGGAATAGCAACAGAGTCCGACGTGTTTTGACAGAGAATCAGAGGCAGAGGAGTGAGAAAGGACTGTGGCGGAAAACCAGAAGGGCCCCAGGTATACCTTGATAGGGGCTGATGGCATGGGGCAGCCTGAGAACTTGGGTTTCTAAGTTCACAGGTGATGCTGATGCTTTAGGTCTGGAGGCCCCTTTGAGACCAGTGTTCTAGAATAGCAAAGGAACACACATGTATATATTTAGAAGTTGTGATAAACTCTGAAAACAACACAGAGGATTATAATTTGATTGGGCAGTCAGGGGAAAAGTCCTCTCAGAAGTGACTTTCCTTCTACTCCCTCTTTCTATTGCCCTTTGAGATCTTATGACTAACTGGGCTCTCAAAATATAGTGATGATTACCTGGCACTTTTAACAACATTTATGAAAGCCTAGCTAACATGGGAATCATGACACTGAGGAATTTAGAACTGCATTCCACATTTAAGTGTCTTCAGGACCCATAGACCCTAGTGTTGCCTTTACATCTACCCTTTTAAATCTGTCCACAGTACTTGGCACTGTTGACCAACCATCCTTCCTGAAACTCTCTCTGTCTTCAGATGCCATGATGTTGCACTGAACTGGTTGTCTTTGACTTCTTTTATTTTTCTTCTGTCTTCTTTGTACCTTATTTCCTAATAGTGGCTATCCATCAGGATCTGCTCTAAGTTCTTAGTCCCATGTTACATTAACTAAACTGTTTTCCCATTTGCATGATTTTAAAGGAAGTCTTTCAAAGCTCCATTTCCAAGTTCATTTTACATTCCATCTGTTCCATACTTCCAAACACAGGTATCTTTCATCACTTTATACTTATCACGTGGGATTCAGAAAAGGGGCAGAAGTTAAAGATCCAGGAGGCAAAATGCATGGCTGGTAGAGGAAGAGTCCTGAAGAAGTGAATGAGTTGGCTTTTAAAACATAGTGGAGAAATTATTGTTTGACAGGAGGGAGTTCGACTTTTTTGTGTAGATGAGGATGGAAGAAGGAAAGGTGAAAAATAGTTGAGGATATGCTGGTAAACACGGGGAGAGTGCTGAAGCTGCAAGATCTCATATTTGAAAGCCTTCTTTTTTCAGTGAATTATGAGTTGAAGTTTTCTAATAGTGAGGAGGAAGATGGCAAGGAACAAAATTTGAAAAAAGAGGGAGAGTTAGAGAGAAATTGACAGGCAAAGTCCAGAAGAATTTCTGAGCACAAAGTAATTACCTAATAAATAATCATTAATTTCTTCATATTGTACCCTGACAGTATATTTTTATGGTGATCTTTTTGAGTGAAATCTAAGAATTAATGTTTAGCTTATTATCTAAGTTGCTCTGGGGAATAACATTTGATTTAATGTCTGTATTTTTTTTAAAAAGATTACTTATTGATTACAGGATACTCTTCAGAGTCTTTTGTATATTTTTCCTGATTTATTTCTCTAATATTATTTTTATGTACTCAGTGTGAGTCTTTTCCTAGTAATTGGTCTACTCTTTTTTCTCCCATGTGCCTTTTGGTCTACACACTTTATTTACAGCATTTCCCTGGGTAGAATTCATTGATTCATGAATTAATTTGTTTACACAAATTTTACTCATTCAAAAAATGTCAATTTAGTACCTGCTATATCAAACATTTGACAGGTGGGAAGGCTAGACATATGAATAACAGAGATTTCTGTCCCCAGTGAGTTCACATATTGCAGGGTTGGAAGGGATACAAAATAAATAGCATATGACACTAAATATAACAAATCACAGTAGGTAAGAGAGTGAGATTTTTATCCATGCCTTGAAGAATGAGAAGGACCTTTCCTAGCAGATGGAAGGGTGGTGAGGGGAAAGAAGGTTGCTGTGTAAAAGGTAGGCTGCACAAAGGTCAACAGCATGAAAACATCAGCTGTGTGGCGAGCACAGTGGGGAAGTGGACAGTGCAGGGAGGGAAGCAAGGGAGGGTCAACTGGGCTCTGGGCTGGAGAGAGAAGTCCTGTGGTGGAGGGACTCATAGGAAAAGAAGCCACATGAACATATTCAGGAGGAGAAGGCATGAAATGTAGGCTACAGGAGTCCGGCAGGAATGAACAGGGTGATTTAACATGAAAAGAGCCTGAAAGCCTGGAAGTTGAGTGGCTATTGTAATAGTTTAGGTTAGGGGTTGGCAAATTTTTTTCTGTACAGGGCCAGGTAGTAAATGTTTTCAGATTTGTGGGTCACATATGTCTGTTGCAATTGCTCACCTATGTCATGCTGTCAAAGCAGCTGTAGATAATTCATAAATGGATGAGCAAGGCTTTGTTTAAGTGCACATGGCAAGGGTGGGGGGTGGGTAGAAAAGTAGCGTGAGACAGAGTGGTGTTTAAAGTTAATTCTATTAGTTATAATTTAAGAATCTAGCTGATGATGACATTATTTACTAAAATATTGTGTTGGCCAAAAAGCCTGTTTAGTTTTTTCCATAAAATAAAAGACACATTTTTCATTTCACCAATAAGCTTTTTGATTAAGATGTTTTGAGTATGTCAGCTATCTCCTGTATGCTTTATAACCTTGATTGTTCTCAATGAATGTCTCAATTTGATTGTTACCAACTTTAGCTGGTCTACTGGACTGTGGAGCATCGTTCAGAGACGCACCTCTAGCATGAAACTTCGCAAACCACTGTTGATATGTTCAGTCACTCACAGCACCTTCTCCATACACTGCACAGATCTTTCCTGTGTGTGTGTTTCAGGTGAGTTTTTACCTTTCTTGAAATGATAAAGCATAATATGCTGAAAATGTTGCATATTTTCTTTCATCTTCAATTTTAAAATGGCCACACAAAAATTCACCAATTTTGTTGCATTTTTAAATTCATGCTGATATGACAGCTGTCACATGCAATCTAACAAAATGGTTTCAAGCGAAGTTAAAGACCACTAAGCACTACTACAGCCATCGTACGACCCAATAGAAAACACCAAGGGGAAGAAATGGGTTTTTATGGGAAAGCCATTATTTGTTTTTAAGAGCCTGTGGAATATCTAAGTAGATTAGACTTCATCTAGCTCTCATATTTTCCTTATTTATGAAATATCTTTGAGAGGTAATTGATTAAATAATAATAAAATAATGAATGATGAGGCTTATCACTTGTATGAAAGTAAAATACATGTCATGTTAACAGTACAAAGTTTAAGTTAAAGTGGAAGTATACTATTTTAAGGTTCTTACATGATATAAGTGTTATAATATCATTTAAATGTACACTGTAATAAGTTAAAGGGGTATGCTTTAATACTAAAGTAACCACTTAAATGATTTTAAAAGCATTTAGTTAATAAACCAAAAAAAGAGAGAAAGAAAATGGACCTACAACAAAATAATCAAAAGAAGGCAGAACAAGAGGAAACAATAAGCAGAGAAATAGGAACAAAAAATAGATGAGACAAAGAGAAAATAAAGTGCAAGATAATGGATTAAATCTAACCTTTCAATAGTCCTATTAAATATAAATTATGTAAACCCCCCAACTAAAAGGTAGAGATGGTCAAATTAGATTAAAAAATCCACCTATATGCTATAGAAGAAATATACTCCAAATATATAGATGAAAAAAGTAAAAGGATGAAAAAATGGGAGAGTAATAGGATGAAGAAAAGAAACACCATGTTAACACTACTGGAAAGAAAGTGGGAGTAGCTATTACCAAGGTGCAACAAAGTAGTATTCCACAGCAAATAATATTGTCGGGGGTAAAGAAAATCATTTCTTAATAAGTGGGTCAGTTCATCAAAAGGACAAAACAATCCTAAATATTCATTGGGAAAAATGTTTTGCCCACTTTATATCTATGTTCAACCATGGCTAGATCAGGTTTTGAACATTTTTCTGAATATTCCACCACATTAGTGATCCTGTGAGACAGCCCCTCCCACCTATGAACTTGTATTCTAAAACTAAAGTAATTGCTATTCAAATATTTTTGGTGATTTACATATATTTACTACTAATGGATTTTTTAGTGTTTAGAAATACTATCTCCATATCCACTTGCAAACCGTTTTGTTTTCATTTTTATATTTCCATTTTTCCCCCTGATATAGTAGTTAATTTGGCTTATACTAAAAATCCAGTTTAATAACTTCCAAACTTATTTGGAGTAGTTTTGAATAATTCCAAATTATTTCCAAATAATTAAAAATTTTAAAATTTAATTTAATATATAAATTTAATTTATATATTTAAAATATGAATGGAATGTTTTGAGATATATGCACATATTCAAGGAAGAGGAGAATTAACTTGCTTTTTATAATATAGAAAACCAAATATCCTTCTAGACTTCCTATGATTTTAAGATATAATTGAAGGTTATATTGAATAGAAAGCTTTTAAAAAGGCAGATAGTAATTTTCATTTTTTAAAAACTATTTTGGTGTGTGGTGTTTTGTAGTCAAATATTCTACAGAGAATCTTCATTAGTAAGATTCTTAAAAGGTTCTATCCTCATAGAAACTTAAACTTGTGGTTAAGACTGCATTCTCTATGTGTCTATGCCGTATCTTCTTCATCCTGAAATTACAGTGGTTTAGAACATCGTAAGAATCATGGACCGATACGTGGAACTTTTATTAACTTGGTTCCAAAACCTGGGACCCCCATGGTAAGATGGGAGGAGAGTATCTGAGCCACCCCGAGAGCTTCGTGCTTTCGGAGTCTGTGGCTGGGTGGCCTAAACCTGCAACTTGCCTTCTTGAGCCTGGGCAGGCACAGTGCTGCACAAGCCGCTATCGTCGGGTGTGTGTTCTCAGCTGAATAGAGAGCTCATTTCCTGACAAACAGCCCTTTTCATTTCCTTTCACCTATGAACTAAACTGTTAAAAAGAAAGTAAAAACACTCAGCTGCCTTGTATTATTCAGGCAATAATATAAAAATCAAGATAGGAAATGGTCCAATGTGGTTTCACAGATTTGGCTTTCGACTGGTTACTAGTGTAAACTACACTTCCTGACTTCTTCCACTTCTGACTTCCTTCATGCCGCTTTGTCCTCCCGACAGCCCTGCCACTGGAACCACTGTGCGTGTGTGTGAGAGAGAGAATGGTTATAGGTATACAGAAAATACCGAACAAGGTAGTCCATAAAGTTAAAGAACCATTAATCTTGAAATAACAGTAGATTCACGTCTTGTAATAATGGTAGTAATAATAGCTATCATTTTTGAGCCTCTACTGTGTGTTTCAGGATGTTGTAAGTTGTAAATAGATATTGCTTTTCTTTTCCATTTTAAAATATTTTATTGTTTATGTTATTACAATTGCCCCACATTTTCCTTTCACCCTCCTCCACCCCTCCACTTCCGTAGTCAGTCCCCTCACCATTGTCTGTGTCCACGTGTCCTTCATGTATGTTCTTTAAGTAATCCCTTCACCTCCTACCAATGAGCGCTGCCTCCCCACCTCCCCTCTTACCGCTGTCAGTCTGTTGCATGATTCTATGCCTTTGGTTTTATTTTGCTCATTAGTGTATTCTGTTCATTGCATTCTTCTTGTAAGTGAGATCATATGGTATTTTTCTTTCACTGACTGGCTTATTTCTCTTAGCATAGTGGTCTCCAGTTCCATCCATGCTGTCACAAAAGGTACGAGTTCCTTCATTCTTTATGCTGCATAGTATTCCATTGTATAAATATACTGAAGTCTTTTCTTATCCATTCATTTACTGATGGGCACTTAGGCTGTTCCCAAATCTTCGTTATTGTAAATAGTGCTGCTATGAACATGGAAATGCATAAATTCTTTTGAATTGGTGTTTCAGGATTCTTGAGGAAATTCCATAGTGGTTTCCACAGTGGCTGCACCAGTCTGCATTCCCACCAACAGTGCACTAGGGTTCCCTTTTCTCCACATCCTCACCAGCACTTGTTGTTTGTTGATTTATTAATGATAGCCATTCTTGACAGATGTGGGGTGGTATCTCATTGTGGTTTTAATTTGCATCTCTAATAGCTAGTGATGCTGAGCATCCTTTCATATGTCTCTGGGCCTTCTGTATGTCCTCCTTGGAGAAGTATCTATTCAGGTTTTATGACCATTTTTTGATTGGCTTGTTTGTCTTTCTAGTGTTGAGTTGTATAAATTCTTTATACATTTTAGATATTAAATCCTCGTCTGATGTTTCATTGGCAAACATGTTCTCCATACAGTCAGTTCCCTTTTCATTTTGATGATGGTTTCTTTAGCTGTGCAGAAGCTTTTAATTTGATATAGTCCTATTTATTTATTTTTCCTTTATTTTCCTTGCCCTAGGAGATATAGTGGAAAAATATTGCTATACAAGGTATCTGAAGTTTTACTGCCTGTGTTTGCTTTTCTTATTTTAATGATGAGAAGGCTGAAGTTAGAGAGGTTACATCACTTCTAGGTCACACAGCTGGTAGGTGGTCAAGCTGGGAGGGATTTATTTATTAACTTATTATTTATTTATTTTAGAGAGACAGAAAGGAAGGAAGGAGGAGGGAGGGAAGGAGGCCGGGAGAGAGAAAGAGAGAGATACCCATTTGTTATTCTGCTTATTTGTGCATTCATAGGTTGCTTCTTGTATGTGCCCTGACTGGTGATCAAACTTACAACCTTGGTGTATTGGGATGATGCTTTAACCAGCTGAGGTACCCAACTAGGGATCAAGCTGAGATTTGAACTGAGGTTTGTGCTGGACCCTAAACCTCAGCTCTATACTATATGCCCCCCCCCCATACCCCGCATTCCCGCTTCTTGTAATTGTCTCCATGAAGCAGGAATCGCTGCTGCTGGAAGATTCAGATTCAGCTGGCCAGGTGATCACTGTGCAGCAGCTGTACTCCCTGAGTACAGGCAATGAGCATAGTCAGTCTTTTGCTGATTAGTATTTTTCTCCCTACCGACTATTAGTGTGCTCTTCAGTTATATATTTTAAAGTAGTAGGCAAAAATATATAGTGTAATAGGAGAGATCAATATTTACAGAGTAACCACTTTCAAGAATTTGCAAATTTTTTTTAATGAAGTAATTTTAAGTTTTATTTTGTCATTAGTTCTGCCAGATGGTTTTGTTAGGTAAGCTGTCAAGTGTTTCTGCCTTTACTGCATCTGTAGATGTAGCTTTCTTCAAATGCAAGATGTTTGGCCATTCTGTGACTCGTTAATGCTTGGATATGACTTGCCATTCATTCACAGTATTTCCTGGGCTTTGCAGGTTTTGTGGAAAACATGACAAGCGGAGTCGCTACTTAATTTTTTTCCAGTGCAAAGACAGATAAATAATCAGCAATAGCTGGAGAATAGTAACCCCTTTCAGCTGTTTGGTACAGGGTAGTAATATATTATGCCATGCCTCTCTCATGGTTGGGAGTATGTCTTAAAACTAGTGGCAAATGAAGAGACAATTATACACTGACTTTGGTAGTGCAAAAGGGATTCTTGTGTTGTGGCTAGAGTTCACTATGCATATTGTCGTATCAAATTAGAGTTGAAATAGATTTAAAAGTAGTTAAGCATCATTAATTGAAAAGAATTGCTATTTTTAAAAAACTTTGACCTTAAAAGTATCTGTAGCTGTCACTGTGAAGATAAATTTATATTCTTGGTTTGTGTAACTTTCACTTTATTTTGACTCATGTAATTAAAGATCTGAGAAATAGTTCAAGAATTTGGGGGATAAATCATAAACTCCTTAAAATAAAAACATTTACAATTTTTGCTTTTAAAGGCAAAACATGACTACACTTTCAGCAGAATGCCAAGTATCTGCAGCTATTCAATTGGTTATTTTCCATATTTGATATTGAAAGCTGGGGATAAAAGAGAAAAGGGAAATTTTTACATGCAGAAGGTAAAGAAGAGTATTTTGCAAAGTTTGATACTGAGCTGAGCCTAATCTATATGTGGACAAAGGTGTGTGGTTATTTTTCTAGATGAGAGGTTATTAAACTTCATAGCTCATGCTGGGAAGTTTGCAGAAAATTAAGGATCTAATGACGTGGAGGAAGGATTTGTGAGATTAGGATAGAAATGAGTCTGCTTAATTTAAACAAAGCAGGATTTAAAAACAAAACAAGGGCCATCAGAAAAAATGACTCATACTAATTCTTTAGTCACTTTCTACAGACCATGTGCTTATGAGTCATAGTAGGTGAATTATTGGAGTAATGATGTAAATAGAATTAGAAATGGGTTGCTTACAACCTCTGGGCTGAGTTTTAAGTCACCTACTATGCTATTTCTTGCTTCTTTGGAATATGTGAGTTTTTTTTTTTTTTTTAACATGGGTAGCAAAGGACCTAGCTCCCAGCTGCACAGTGGGCAGCCTGATCTCAGATTTATGGGTTTGTACTCTGTCTTATTTGTATTCTGTAAGATAGCCAGTTGGTTACTCATTACCAACTTACCTCTTCTCAATGAGCATCTTAGCTGCAGGTGCTGGGTGAGTCCCCGTTTGAGACGGTCACACAGCCAGGGCTCTGCTAAGTGCATCATGTGGATGGTTGTCTCATTAGTCCTCACAACAACCCTAGGAAACAAACACTGTGATTATCTCTATTTATATTTTGAAGAAACTGAATCTCTTAGGACAGTAACTTGCTCAAGAGTAGCTAGTTAGTAACTGGTAGAGCCAGGATTTGATACCAGGCCTGTTTGATCTGTTGAGTTCACGTTCTTGACCATTATTTCAAGGTGGGCATAATTCTCTCAGGTTTTTCTAAGTACCTCACTGACTTCAGACCACCCCTTTCTTGCCTTGAACACCCCTACCTGGGGGCTTCTAGCTGCTGATCTGTTACTTGAAATTTCTTCTTATGCTTCATTTTTTCCTTCACCATGTGTGGGCTTCTGGGAAAATGTGTATTTTTTTGTTTCTGGTTCCATTACTTCAGCCTCTTCCATTCTTAGGCCAAACTATCTTATTTCATTGTCCATATTTACTATAGACCTTGTGGCATAAAGCTCACATTTTAATTTAAAAATATAATGAGATAATAATGGTTTATTTGCACATGTAAGCCAGAATTTCTGAGACCTAGAGCTTATTAATCAAAACCAAGTTGTTGGATTTTAAAAATGTTTACAGAGTTTTAGAGAATTTGAAGAAAATACATGATAATAAGAGAGGTTCTCAAAAAAGTATTACATGAAAGTGATAATGTTTTATATCATCTATTGCAAATTAGAAGGTTAACTTGATCATACTGGTTTATTTAAAAAGGAAATATAATCCATTCTGAAGATGCATTTGTCTCCACAAACCATTTCCTAAATATGTAACTGAAATGAAAGCATTTCCTCTTCTTTGTTAAGATTTTCCCCTTACGGAGTCCAGGAGCCCCACGGAAGTGACTTTGGGGATAGACACAGGTGTACATGTCTGGTATCAATTAAGACTAAGTCATTCCTGTGTTGTGCACTGTTGTCCCTGATCAAGTCACGATAGAATTAAATATGTTTTAAGTTGAATAGATTAATAGAAGTAATAGTTATTTCATAAAAGATTATTTTTGGAATTTTCTATATAACTTAAAATAGTTACTTTACTACCAATAAATGTCTAAAGATATTTGAAGAATTGTTTCAACAGATCACTGTGTAATATTGTCAAGCAGAGAGAGAAACAAGGCTGTCGTTTTGATTCATGATGCTATATTACATTATTGTGATGTAACATCACTAAATTATAATTAGATTTTAGAACCTTTCTTCTGGCAAGATTTGAGAGCCTGATCAAATTAGGTAGAAGGCAGTTCTGTGTAAGGGAGAAACAATGGGTGTCCCAGGGCCCACACTGCAGCTACTTTCTGGAGTGGGAAAATGTGATTATCCTGTTGCTTATAATTCAATATATTTTTAATAATTTTCCAGGTTGTTTAAATCAATATATGTTAATTATAAATTACATTTCAATACAGTAAATTTAAGCTAACTGGAGAACCCAATTATTCAAATTGCTGCCATTGACTAGTTTCAGAAAAGTTGAAAGTTTCAAAATTTAAATATCTTTTCAGTTTGTATATATGCACTCAATTATAATGTATGAATAACTTTAGTAATGAAAGACAACATATCTATCTAATCAGATATATTAAAATAGAATAATGTTTTTTCTCAAACTGCTCTTGCTTTGAATTAAAACTCTTACTCAGTTAACAAAATGCATATAATTAATGACTGTGGGAGAATGACACTGTCATAGAGAGTGTATGAATTATCATGTTCCTGTGAAAGAAGTGGGTGGGGTGTAATTCTATGACTGCCCAGATGTGGGACACCTGTTTCTGCCTTGCTTTCCCCTGATTAGGTGTTGGTCTTTCTTCCATGCCACTGACACCTTCCTGTCCAGGTGTCTAATACCCTTGTCTGCCTCATGTTTGGGGCCAGTGAAGGGAGAGACAATGACTTTTATGACTCACGGCACAGCAAACAGCGTGTTTGTGCTATTTCCCCTTGCCCAAAGTTCCATGGGGGCCATATTTTGGGTCCAGATTGACACCTATACATGTGGTAGCAGCTTTTGTTACAGGAGAGAGACCCTGATCTCGCGGAATCTCATTTTTTAATGGGTAGTAAGCATGCCTTTCCTTTGATCTAAAGGGAGAAAACATTTCTAATTTCTAGGATGGATCAGAATACAAATACCCTTGAACACACAGTCTGGAACAAAGGACAGTCAGTGCCTCTGCTCAAAAGATGTGCAGAAACATGAGAGACCCATGGAGAATTGGTTCCTAACTGTGTTGCGATAAAGACCTGTGCCTAATTACAAGTTTCACAATTTCTATCCATTTTCTACTCCCAGCGAATGAACCTGTTGAGATTTGTGTCCTCATCTGTAAAATTCAGTGTTCTTTCAATTACCATGTATTTAATACTCCCGGTATTCAGGCCCTGTTTTAGACACTTAAAGTAATAAATAAAGCAGACAAAAGTCTCAGCTCTTACAGAGTTTACATTTCACCTGGTCTATACTGATAATTAAAAAAGATTCAAAGGTTTACAGTGAGTCAAAGATATTAATGCCCTGGAAAAAAAAAGACAGAGAAGAAGGAAAGAGTCCCGGGTAGAATGTTGGGAGAGAAGGCACTGCGAGAAAAAGTTTGCTAGGCTTGTCCAATAAGGTGACAAACAGAACTCTGAAACAGGTGAAGGTATAAGCTATATGAATACCAAAGGAAAGAGTTTTTAACCAAACAAAGTAAGAAATGTGAAGCCTTGAGATAGGTCCCACTTGGCGATTTGGAGAAATAGCAAGGGGGTCATATGGCTGGTGGAGCGAGAGGGAGAGCAGTACAAGGTAATGTGAGAAAGTGGTGTGTGTATGTGTTATGTTAGATGTTGGAGGTTATTGTAGGAACTTTGGTATTTACTTTGGGTGTCATATGAAGTCATTGGAGGGCTTTGAGCTAAGAAATGCAGGTCTTACTTTAAAAATGAGCATGGGTTGAGAATACCCTGGTGAAGTGCGACAGAAGAAGCAGGGAGATCATTAGGAGGCTATTGCACCAATTGAGGAGAGAGTTGGTGGTGATCTGGAACAAAGTGAAGAAAAGTAATTAAATTTTAGATGCATTTTGAAGGTAAAGTGAACAGGATTGCTGAGGAATTAGATACAGAGAAAAAGGGGAAGAAAAGAATCAAGGATTATTCTGCAGCTTTCAATCAGACACTTAGAAGGATGGAGTAGCAATGTGGAAGGCTATGGGAGAAACAGTTTCAGGGGGCAGTGTAAGATCAATTGTGGGTGTGTCTTACTGTGAGAGACATTAAATATTCGAGCGGATGTGTCTTACTAGAACCAGGAACATGGGGTGTAAATATCTGGATGGTGTTTAAAGCTGTGAGGCCAGAGGAAGCTACTAGTGACTAGATTAAAAAAGAAGAAGAGGCCTAATGATCAAATCCTGAGATACTCCAGAGTTTAGGTGTAAATTCAAATGATGGAAATAGTGTAGCCTGGCACAATTAAGGAGGATTTGCTAAGGATCCTGACAGATATTATGTGAGACAGTTTGTCAGGTGTGCTCCATGGCTAAAGCCCCAAGGTTTGATGGAAGACTCCAGATGAGGCTGATCTCTTTGTTGTCTGCCAGCTAACCATTTTGCCCAAAACCGCATGAGAAGATCCATTGTTTCAGACTTCCTTGTGTTTTACCAGACTTCTCTTTCCTCCTCGCCTCTGCCTAACAAACATGTGTGAGAACTTCTGCATGCAAAATAACTAGAGTGCCAAATAACTACCTAAAGGTCTCTGAGTTATTCCTGAACAATGGAGGTAAGAGTCCCCAAAATGTAGATGGTGGTGTCATAGAAACCAAGTAAAGAAGGAGTTTTGAGAAGGGACATGGGATTATCCAACGTGGAGGACTGCCGAAAAGTCAAGGGAGATGATGACTAAGATTCACTATTTGACTGAACAACTTTGTAGTTGATGGTGGCCATGATAAGAGTAGCTTTGGAGAAGAGGCAAAATTTAACAAAGTGGGTTTAAGAGAATGTGTGTGGGTTGGGGGGGTGTATGTAGGAGGAGTTTTAGATGACAGGTACAGACAATTTCAAGAAGTTTTATTGAAAAGTGGACCCAAGAAATGGAGTAGTAGCTAGTGGTGTCAATACTAGATACATACATTTTTTTAAGATGGGAAAATGTACAGCATGTTTGTAGGTTGACGAGAATAATGCATTAGAGAAGGAAAAGTCAGTGATGTCAGGAGAGGTATGGTTGAGAAAGTAAGGGGGGAGGGTCCAGCGCACACATGGGAAGGTTGCCCTTGGTTAGACACAAGACGGATTTTAACAGGAGCACTAGCAGAGTATATGAGCACAGGTGAGGGTAAGTGGATAGAGGTAGCTGTGAGAGAACATGGCAGTTTTCTCCTAATAGTTTCTTATTTTTCCCTTGAAATGGAAATCGGAAGCACAGCTATCAGCTGAGACTGAGGAGTGGGGTGAAGGTATTGAAGGTTTTATGACAGAAAATTTTTGAGGAAGAATTTAGGGGAGTGGGAAATAGAGTTGAATTTCCAGGTAGCACTCAGGGTTAGTGAACACATACTTAACTCAAGACCAATCAGCATGATAGACTATTTTTCTTTAGTTGTATTTAGCTTCACAGGTACAGGTTAGGATTGGGCGGAGATGGACTTAACCAGAGTGTGGGTCCCACTGAGAGTAAAACGAAGGGGACAGAGATGCGAGGCTGTGTGCAGGAGTAAAATGATAAGGATGGAGCATGGGTATGGAGGACGGTACGTCAGGGAGGTGACAAGGGACTGTGAAAACTACAATTAATGGGCTGCACATCTGTTGTTATTGAAGTATTATGGGGACAGAGAAAGTAGAGGGACTGAGCTAGAAAGATAGGAGGTGGTGGTCAGAAAAGGCAATGTTTGAAAGAGAGATTATAGAGGGACTAGTATTTATAACAGCAGTCATGCCATTGATATGACCACAGGGTGAGGAAACTGAAATAAAATAAAGGTCGTGGTTGTCTGAGGCGAGAGGGAGGTCAAGAAATCAAGATTCTGGAATGTTGAGCGAGTCATTTACAGGGCTTTTGAAATTCCTGAAAGTTATGAGAGGGGTAACTCCTGTACAGGGAACTGAAATCCTCACACACTGAGGAGGGATCACCTAGGGGTCCGTAGCTGATGGCAACAGGGAGGCACAGGGGCGGCAGCAGGGGGCCAGTGTGTTATTGGGATAATTAAAGATGTGGAAGCTTCTATGTGGTTCCAGACATACAGTCAAGTTCAAGAAATTATTTTTGAAGTTATTTCCTTAGTTCTGAATGTAAAGAGCTTAGAGGTCATAGCTCCCATTCTTACAAGAGAAAGCTGAACAAACGGAAAATCAATGAGTATTTTGACCCATCAGAGAACTGAGGGTGTGGGGCAAACTGCCACTCAGACCTGGAGAGAGCGGGATTCCGACTCCGCAGACAAGTTCACGCAGATGAGTTCAGAGATCTGCTTAATTGGAGCAGAAGCTACTAGAGCCCTGAACCAGTAGAAACCCTCATGTGTTCATTTTGATGACTTGCTGGAGGTTGAGTGTGGACTAGCATGAAAATGAGAAACTCCTAGAGGCTGCAGTTTTCAGTCCTAAATGACACTTCTGGAGAAGTAATGAGCCTCAGCCAGGGCTTGAAATTGAGCACCCTATAACTCAGTCTGTGCTCAGAATTTTTAATGTCAAATATCTGAGTATTTTTTGTAAAAGTATACTTATTTTTAAAAATAAGAATAATTGGCTTGAAAATATTTTAATTATAATTTTATAATTTAAATGAATTTTCTAATTTATCATTCGAATCCATTGCGGTTCAGGATATGCTCATGCAATTGCAATAGAGAAACAGATTAAGTACCATCCCATGTGCAAACAGGAAATTGTTTGTCAGTGACATCACAGTTATCATGGATGTGCTTTTAAGTTGTTACTTCATGGGAAGGTAAAAGGATTCAATTAGCCTAATTCAGGTAGAGATGCGTGTGCAAGAACAGAGTTGGGATGGGGAAGAGCGAGAGGAGGGAGGGAAGGAGGAAGGAAGAAAGAGAGGAAGTGAGAACTCCCCCAGGAAGCTAGGCACAACCTCCAGAGAAGAATGGGAACTGTCATTTGGAAATGGGAAAGATTCAAGAGTCAACCTAGATCTAAAGATAAACCTTTTTAATAGCCCCTCAGGAGAAGGAATCAGAGATCATTGTTCTTTATTTTCTTCTCATATATGTTTCTGCAGGCAACTGACTGATTCTCTCTGTAGTTGTAAATTTAAATTTCAGAAATGGAGAATCTTATTGGTGCAACCAGTCATCATTGGCCACGTTTGTGTAGAGCTTTTGTTTCAAGTTACTCATGGCTGGTTGGGCACTCTGGAGTGCTCTGTCCTGGTGGGATCCACTCAAGAGGCAGGAGAGGGGGCCTGAGGAGAGGGCAGGGCCATCCCAGGTGCAGGGCATAGGCACCCTGCTCACGGCTCCTTCGTGAGGTACTATCCCTTCAACAAGGACAGAATGTAGCTGTTCTGTGTTATGTAATTAGACATTTGGATAAGAAGAAAGTTACTTGTTTACATTCATGCTTTTGCCTCATTTATATACGCACTCATAATGTCAACACTCATTCTGGCATTAAATCCAAGTTGCATTTTTTTTTTAGTTATTTAGTCTGCGTTTGCTGAGACACTCCATAAAACTGCTAGTGCTGAGAGATTCCAGCAATTACATCATGTCTATAGAGGAACCACTATAGGATGAAATAACAAGGTACCAAAGAATCTATATTACTGTACTGCCCTCTTGTGGTTGCCTTTTGGGTATACAGTTACTGTACTGCCATATGTAGAAAGCAACCTTTAGAACTAATTCATATTTATAAGGAAACTCTTTGCTTTTGTCTCATTTGAGGAATGCACTCAGTAATATCACAATATCTGTCTATATCTTACCATGGGCAAATCACAAACTAGGCCCATCAAACTCTAAAAAGAGATCTTGAATTGGAGACTATGAAACATGAGTGTTTTGAATCTTAGAAGCTTTTCAAAGTTGTTAGAATTATATGTGACTTTAGGAATGGAATGAAGTTTAAGACCATTGAGTTCAACCCAGTCCTTTTACAGTGGAGAAAGAAATCTCCAAAAGCTCCAAGATTTAAGTATTTGGGCCAAGGTACTACAGATAATTTCCTGTAAAACTGAGCCTAGAATCCAAGTTCTCTGTCTCCTAGGCAGGGACTCTTTCTTCTGCACAACCGTGTATTACAATTATACTCATTCAGTGGGGAGAGGTCTCAGGATCCAGACTGTTATAAACAACAACACCCCAGATGTGATATCTTAAAAAGGAAAATTAATCCATCAGTTGACTGAAGGAAGGGGAGGATATATGCTTTCTCTCTTTCAGGAAAATAATACAATTAAAACATTATCTTCTTTATCGAGTATGGGATATTATTATTGGGCAAAGCAGGAGAAAGGAGAACAGAGACTGATGTGGCAAAGGCAAGTGGGGAAGGTCTACAGCAATGTCTTTATCCACGTTTCTCACCTCAAATGGTCTTTCTTATTCAAAGAGCAGGTTATGTGGAAAGAGGCTGATTTGGCTGGGGCATAGATTCTCTTTCTATCACAATACAAATGGCAATGCTATGGATTGAATTGTGAACCCCTCCCTACCCATTCATATGTTGAGTCCTAACCTCTAATGTGACTGTATTTGGAGATGGAGCATATAAGGTGGTAACTAAGATTAAGTGAGGTCATAAAATAAGGGTAGGGCCTTAATCTGATATAACCGTCACTTTATAATAAGAGGAATAGAGAGAGATCTCCATCTCCCCACTGTGTTGGGACCCAGTGAGAAGATGCCATCTGCAATCCTAGAAGAATTCTCACTGGAACCCAATCATGCTGGCACTCTAATCTTGAACTTCTAGAACTGTGAGAACATATATTTCTGTTCTTTACCACCCAGTCTGTGGTATTTTGTTATGGCCACCCAAGGGGACTAAGGCAGGCTGCATAGAGGTTTTCTGTCACTGCTCCATTCTTATCCTTTTCAGGATACCACTCCCTGAAATAATGGAGGATTGTGCAGAGTATATAGAAGCTCAGCATCCCTACTACAGTCTCCAAGAAAGTGGTTGCCTTTGTTTTGCCTTGTCTCATATTCTGGAAGCTGTAGAGAGGGATCACAAGAAATAGATTCTTCAATGCCACCTTTACCAGGTATTCAGTACCTGGCCCTTTACCAGGTAAAGTACCTACTTTATGTTAATCACTATGCCACACACTTACTATCGTTATTTAATTTTAATTCTGCAAATTTTGGAAACTAAGGCTTGGAGGATAACTTACCATCCTTGTAAGTGATGGAACAGCAAATCAAACCCAAATTTGCATGATTCTGAAGCCCTAGATCATTCATTCCATAGCACTATGCTTTGCCCATGTTAGTTCCTTTAATGGCTGCCTGTAAACTGATCCCCCTGCCCCATACCACCTGGAATGACCCTAGGAAATCAATGGAGGTATATCAAACATGGCTTAGTAGCCATAACAATATAAATACATGGGCTTTGTGGCTGGTCTTCCTATTGTGAGAGTCTGTAGAGTCTACCTTCTGACTGACTTCTCTGATGGTTTTGCCACTGGGGACCATGCACTCCTTGTAAAGCTCACCTCCCTTAGTTTCTGTGATACCAGTTTCCATTGGCTTTCTTCCTATCTGACTTTTCCTTGCTTGTGTCCTCAGGGGCTCTCTTTCCTCCGTGTGTGCTATAGGCGGCCTTGATTTTTCCTTTGGGCATCTAATTTCCTATGTATTATTATTATTATTATTATTATTATTATTAAATTTTACTACTATCCATATCCTTAGGCCTTCCAAGTAACTTTCTCTTTCATTCCTGTTTGTCCTGAAGTCTCTGCTGAGATCAAGATCACTGTATCAAGTATATGTTGATTATTTCTCTTTGAATCTTGTGGATATTTCAAATTATACACCAGAGCTTAGACATTTTCATTCATTGACTGTTTTTACCCAAACTCAGAATACAGCAACATCCCTCTTACCCCAAGAAAAAAGCTTGGGATCAGTCTCAATTTTTTTCTTCTACCTCATCTCTCTTACCCAGGCAAAATCATCAATTTCTAAGAATTTCATTACCAAAATAATCACAGACTTTATTCTTTCTCTCCTTCCTTTTTGCCATTACTCTGGCTCAGTCTCCTCATTGCTTGCATGTATCGACCCTTTAACTCATCTCTCTGCTTCTATTATTGATCCACTTAAATCTTTCATACTGCAGCTAGACTAAATAATCTAAATAATCTAAAGTACAAATATAACCCATTGTGGAAGAGAAAGTTTAGTCTTTACAACAAGGTGTGTACAGTCCTTATAATCCAGGTATTGCCTTTCCTTCCAGCCTCATCTCTAGTCATGTCTGTAGCATTCATCATATTCCGGGCTTGCTAAATTGTTTTACAGTTCCCTGTTCATATAATTCTGTGGCTTTTTCCTCTGTTCATTAGTTACTGCTGTTCCAAACCCTTGTCCCTCATCCTTACTCAGCAAGAATAATGCCTATAACTTCTCATTTTTTCAAGATAGACTTGAGGTGTCATCCCCTCCAAAAAGCCTTCCCGAGATTGCATTAGGTTGTTTGTCCTTTCTTTGTGCTAATGTAGAGTCCTGCATGTTCCTCTGCCATTGGACCTGCCATTCTGTAGTTCATGTCTGTTTTCCTTTGCTTCTCAAAGGCGGTGGGCTCAGCCTCATGCTTCATGGGCCCTGGTAAGTGTTTGTTAGACTGAAGTTATTTAAGGGCAGGTTTGTTTATGTCAAAGTCTCTTATTTCAATATCTTGAGATTGCGATTAATTTTGAAAAGGCATGTTATATTCATTATAATTATTAATTATATATATATATGTACCTATAGTCATGTAATATGTGTGTATATATGTATGTACATTTATACAGCTATAAGCACATTAAGTAATTGCTGCCTTCAAATGTATAGTAACACTGTTATAAATATCTAGAGCTATGTTACAGATCCTTTAAAGGAAAATTGCTTTGTCAAGGTCTAACCCTCTCATGAATAGTTTTTATTTACCTCCCATTATAAAAGATTTCAGCAGCATTATTCTCAATGTCCTTTCTCCTTCCCATTGTTTATTTGATAAAGAGAAAAAGAAGGCCCTGAAATAAGTAGGGTGGCACTGCAGAAGCCCAAGCGACTTGACTCCCTGCCAAGGGGCTCTGACCTGGACCATTCCCATCCTTCCATCTGCAACACATGTTTTCAAATGAACATTCTACTGTGACGACCAGAGTCCTGGAACTAGTTTCTACTCACTAATGTAAGACTTACATTTTCTAGTTTATTCTTCTTACTCACAACCCTTGTGTGTGCATCTTGGCCAGAAAAGGAGTCCCTGTAATCTGTGGGACTAGTGTGTGTGAGGGGCTACTGTGAGGGGGTTGGGGATGTTTTTCTTATAGAAAGGTGCTTTAAAAATATACTGGCATTTCATTGCTAAACCCATGTCATATCTTTTTAAAACTGAAGCTGTTTATTATTCCTGGCTTTTGTGAGTTAAGCCTGTTAATTTGCTACATCTGTGTGAGGGATTAAAACCAATTTATTAAATGTCTACTCCTAAAATGTGCTCCTGGGCCAGCCAAATAGTCAGATTTCTGGTGAAAGGAAAATATATTAATGTATGTACTAATATTAATGTTTATGAGAATATTTCAAGTATTTTATAACCCTATTTAAATATGAAACATATTAATATATTAATGAATACATACTTATTTATTTATTCTGGGAAGACCCCTGGGCATTGAATAGTAAAGTTTTTGCCATAAGACTTAATTAGCCAGACAAGTTATTCTGGCTAAAATTATATATTTGTAATATGGCCTCCAAGTAACTTTTATAAGCAAAAAAGAAAGATGATTCCAATACTATAACATATAAATTTAATAAAATTATTGGTCAGTACTAATTTTGGGACACAATTTTCAGCAGTGGGGAATTTATTTCTCTTCTGTGGGACTCCCTACTTGTCAGGCATTAGTATGCCTTTAAGACAGTGGTTCCCAGTCTTGGATGGATATTAGCATTATCTGGGGAATGCTAAACTATTCTGGTACAGACTGAAACTCTTCTCCTAGAGATTCTAGTGCAATTGATTTGAATGAGGACTGTATGCACCTTGCTGAGTATTTTTACCTCCCCCCTACCCCTACACAGTGCATTCTAGTGTGGAGCCATCATTGATAATAAAATGCTGATGAAAGCATGATTAACAAACAATTGAAGGTCAGATGGAAGCCTCCTCATCTGCTCCATCCCTCGGCCCTCCACCCTGGCCAACATGTCAATCAAAAGCATATTACATCCCCAGGAATAACAAACATTATTGCCACTCTTAAGGATCTAAAGCCAGGCTTCCCACCCCCAATTTTCTGTAATGATGGAAACATACTATGACTACCCTGTTTAGTAGAGAATGCACTAGCACACATGGCTATTGGGCAATTCACATGAGAAACTAAATTTAAAATTTTATTTTCAGTTAAAATTTAAATTTAAATAACTATACGTGATTAGTGACTACTGTATTAGATAGTATAGGTCTAAAGGATGCAGAAGTAGTGACCTCATATTTCCACTTAATCTCCTCCAGAAAACTGTTTCTGATGTCTCCAGTCAGAAGTAATTTTGTTCCTGTTCGTGTGTTCCTTATTGCTGCTGTAACAAATGACCCCAAACTTAGTGACTTGAAAGAACACACATTTATTCACTTTAGTTCTGGAGGTCTGGAGTTTCTGAAGGTCAAAAGTCCAAAATGGGTCTTTCTAGGCTAAAACTAAGGTGTTGGCAGGGTTTTGTTACTCTCTGGAGGCTTCGGGAGTGAACCTGTTTCTTTGCCTTTTCTGGCTTCTAAAGTTCACCTGCACCCCTTGGCTAGTGGCCCCTTCCTGCACATTTAAATAGTGTAGCATCTTCACGTCTCTTCCTGCTTCCCTCTTGCAATTACCGTGACCCTGTTGACTACATTGGGCCTACCTGAATGATCCAGACAATCTCTTCATCCCAAATTTTTAAACTTAATCATATCAGAGGTTTCAGGAATGAGGATGGGGGCACCTTTGCAGAGTCATTATTCAGCCTATGCCATTATTGTAGTGGTTCTGCCTTGCCTTATAGATTTTCATGTACTTTTCTATCTAACTTCTTGAGAAGAGCATGTAGTATTACTGATTTTAATCCCTAGGATAAAGTCGTGGCTTTCATACCATAGGTACTCAAAATACATTTGTTGGAATGAGTTGATTAAAGTAAATAAAAGAAGAGAGAGTATTTTATAGGGGACAGTTCTGCATGGCACGGGAAACATAGCCCAGTCCCCACTCAGAAAGGCCAGTGGGAAGGGAGGTCTGGCACATAGGACCTGCACCCACAGAGAGGTTTTCTTGTGGGGAATCAGGCCTGCATTGTACCTACGCTGCTTTGAGGCTTGCTTTTGCTAAAACCCCCTCACCCTGGATTGAGGCAGCAAATGTCTGCATATCTTTAAAGTAACTTCCTAAAATCTGTACTAAACCTCCCAAGTATGGAGTGTAACCAGTTCAACCACTTTTCCCCTTGATCTATAATATCTTTCTCTTTGATGTAATTAGCAACATTCTTTCCTTTGTTATCTGTAAAAGATAATCACCTACAGTGAACCTGTATGTAGTAAATGAGGACCACCCTTCATGTAATGTACCCAGAAAAGCAATAAAAGCCTGTCCAGGCAGGGGCCTGAGCCCTCTCTCTCACTCTGAGCTGCCATGCCATCCCTTTTTCTCCACAGGACTTCTGTAGTCTGTGTGAATTTGTCTCTCGCAGCCACAACACACAGATCCTGCTGGCCAGGGTCTGCATCAGTATTTGATAGATGCTGACTGAATGAATGAAGCATCAAGATGGGTCCTGATGCAGTAAATTAATTTTGAGCATCTTCATAGATATTCAGCAAACAATTAATCAGTCAACCCATTAAATATATTTTAGAGTAGTATTCATCAACCACCAATCAAATATAGATTGAATAACTGGGCCCTGATCTGTTTATTTTAGCTAAGTATGTATCTTGGGCTAATGCAAGCAATGGAAACATAATTCTTTAGGAATTAAGTCAAGAATTTACACGTTATGTGATGAAGGAAGTTGGTGTATGAAAATCTATATGGTTGCTTTATTAAGCATTCATGTCTAGTCAGTAAACAATTTACTCTAGCCTTTAAAAAAGATATTCCAGGACGTCCAGCTTAATTATTTATGAATTAAGAATGTAATCACACTTTATTCTACAAAAATTGAACGTACACGAAAGTTGGATTGTAGACAGACCTATGAACCTGTGACCCAGTGCCATCCCGAGCCCTGGCTTATTTTAATCTGTCCTTCACTCCACACTCGGTCCCACCTCTACCCAGACTGGTTATTTTCAAGAAAACCTCTGAGTTATATCATTTAATCTGTAAATTTAATCATCTATAAACACATTTGGGCATATTTGTTAGTGAATTTCCTCACATTCATTCGGGCTTCCTGCACATTTTGCTGGCTTCCTAATCTTTCTGACATTTACTGTCTTTTCTTTGCCTTATGTGGACTTTTGTACTTAACATAGAAAAACACTTATGTGTGACTGAACATAGAAAGTTCTAAGCGGGCAGCCTTGTTTGATTTTCCTATTACTTCAATTCATATTTTAGAAAGTAGCTTACAGAGTGGAAATATATGAGATTATAAGTAGAGTTCAGACAACATTTGCATTGTTACTCGGGGGGAGAAAGAGGGGCTCTTAACCACAGGGGAAATATGAGTGGAAAATTCAAGCTCTATTTCATCTTATTTGAGGAACATATTAAATAATCTTAAGGTAAAACATATATAATTCAGTTTAAGAAGGAATGTAGAAGGTCTTCAGGAGTGAGAATCTCCTGAAGGAAAATTTCTTACAGAAATAGGTGAAGTCAAAACTAGAACTGAGAAAGAAAGTATCCATGAAAATGAACGTCTGATCATGAAGCCATGCAAACCAGTTTTATAAAATGCTGTCTTTTCATATCTACCTGTATACAGTTTTCATAAATGACCTTCCTCACTACATTAAGTATATTAACAAAAGTGCACGTTATCAGGGTTGACTGGGCTGAAGGAGGATGGCGATTTTATTATTTTAAAACCACACATTACTTACAATTAATTACCTCTGTCTTTCTGCCATTGATCTCTGTCTTGTTTCATTAAACCACCAAGAACTACAGTTAATTTATCCATTCAGTGGATCTCAGTCACAGCACTTTGTTAAAGAGATACAAATTAAATATTTGGAGAAGCAAAGTCGATTTCTAATTTTTCATGTCCAAATTTGGTGTTCTAAAATTCATCAAGCTGAAATTCCTTGTTATGCCACTGTTCAAAAGCAGAAAGTTTTATGTATGAGTTTTATCTGTAGACTCATAAATATTTGTAGCTGAATAGAATATACAAAATGATGTAATTCAGCTCTATATTTGGGCTCTGAGGTCTCTGGATTAAATAAATTGCTGAAGGTCACACAGCTAAAAGGTGCCAATTCACAGACAATACACCAACTTCCTTGCCTTCCAGGTTTGTGCCCCTACCCCAGATATCACAAAAGATGAGTTTTTAATCTTAAGTGACAAATGAACAAAATTTTTGAACCTGTTAACTATGATGGCCTAGAAATCAGTACTTAAATAATACGACTTTTCAAAAAATTTATTGATTTGAGAGAGGGAGGGGCAAGGAGCAAGAAAGAGAGAGAGAAACAATGATTTGTTTTTCCACTAATTTATGCATCCATTGATGGCTTCCTGCACGTGCCCTGACTGTGGATTGTATCCACAACCTTGGTGTATCGAGATGACTCTCTAACTAACTGAGCTACCCAGTCAGGGCCTACATAATATAACTTTGGATATTAGTTGTTTCAAGGAGTTATATGTCCCCCACTATCCAAAAGTAGAGCATCGCCATGCAACGTTTCATAAACTGAAATGGTGTGAAGCTAAGAAGCAATTACCATTATTATGTAAAAAAATTTTTGCCTATTTCCAGACCCCCCAAATAACTTAACAAATTATACCAAATAACACATAAAATCTAAAATAACACTAACATTTAGTAAAAGCAGGAATGGTATGAATAAACACATGGCCTGTACAAGGTAGAGATAATGTATGTACAGCATAGTTTCACTTACCGGAAATTGGGAAGACAGTGAGCACAGGGGGAGGCTGAGAGGTAGTGATGATGGTATGTGGACTGAGTGGTGGGAGGCTGGAGTGGTGGGAGATACAGGAGACTGGTGTGGAGGAGAGAGAGGAAGAAGGTTATCTGTTGACAAATCATCATCTGAATCCACCAAGGCAGGCAAGTCACTAGCATTTACACTTTCTTATGTGTCTGTCTGCCTCAATGTTGAAGGTTAAAGTTTGTCATCTGCTGTTGCTGGTGCAGCTGATGTGGCAGTCTTAAAATACAACAGTATGCTTGACTGCTTAGCCTCATGCATTTTTCAGCTATACAGTTTTTGGCACTCAAAACATCCTGCAAACCTGCCCTAAACCTAAATGCCCTATCAACACTGGGAAAAAACTCTGGAAAAAAAAAGCCATATTTTTCTGCAGTCATTTCTAGCACTGTTAACCACAGCAAAAATCTCATGTGAGTGCTTCACGTTCAGTTCCTAGATGACTTCACTTTTGAGCTGCTGCTATGGTATTTGGTTTCCATTTGCATCTTCTGCTCTTGAGATGGAATCAGCTCTTCATTTGTCAGTTCTTGGTCACCGGATGCCAAAACCTCCTCAACATCCTCTTCATCAATTTCCACAAACCCAGCCTCCTTAGCCAAAGTCACTTGCTTCTACACATTCCATACCTTCTACACCTTCTATAATTACATTCTTCAGTTCTTCTGGGAACTTTTCAGCAGCTTCAGCGTCAGCCCAAGCACTCTCTCCAGTCATCTGTAAGCTGTGAAGCTGCCCTTGTCTCAATAACTGAACAAATCACCCATGTGCCTTTAAATTCCATGTTTGCAAAACCTTCATCAATTATTGTCAATACTTTTTACTTCAGCTTATTAAAAAGATTGATTTCTCTTTAAGTATAAGATTACTTAACAGAATACCATGCTTTGAACACTCATCAGTCCACTCAAGCAGTAGACTTACCATTTTACCCATTAGTGAACACCAACTAAAAGAGAGCTGTTTGCTACTGGCAGAACCAATAGTAACTTTGGCCATTTTCAACATTCTCTCTGCATGTAAAGAGTACAGATGGTGGATGCAGGCAAGTTCAAGGCTCACACAATATCTGTATTTCATTCACCACAGTAAAAATGGTTTAAGTATGTTCAATTTATGCTGAGCGTAATACCCTTATAGCTCTTAGGCTTTTCTGATACCTTAGGACACATTTTATTAATGGATGCCCAAAATATCAATAAATTAAGATAAAACACAGATGCTCTCAGACACCCTTCAAATCTTTGGCAGCCTGATGGTGAGATGCTGAATGTAGTTCTGGGGGAAGGAGCTTGGCCGCTTTCCTGCTCCCAGAGTTGCTGTCTCTGTCATGGCTCACTGCAAAACAAACCTGAATGCTATTTTTGTTTTTTGCCTATTTCCATAAAAGTGAAATATCTCCCGTTAGGATTTCTTTCTGTTAGCAATACTAGGTACTAATGTAGGTCTTTTGTAAAAGTGGAGAGGCAACGTGGACTTTCGAAAAGCCAGGGAATATGTGTATATGACTTAAAGGGCCCCTTCAAGGTCTAGGATGAATTTATAAGATGAGATGCTGGTTTGAATTTTTAAAAAATTGAACACTAAGTTTTTGCATGCTAATCTAATAAAACTATGTCAAATATTTCCAAAAGATCAAATATGAATAGAGAAAAGAAGAGAGGGTTGTGAGTCTGTTTCCAGCTTCTGTTACTGTTGATATTAGTGAAGGTGATGGTATGTTTATAGTTGTGCTGAGCAAAAGAGTTCTAATAACAGCAATCTCCTCACACTCTCAGCTTTTTCTCTGAAGACTTTCTTTACTTCCTTGCTTTAATTAAACTTTGTTCAGCCTTGAGTATACCACCCACTGACTAATTCCCTAGACTCAGGGCTGAGAGTGGGGTAGTATCCTTCTCACTCCCCACTAACTGTTCCCATATCACTTCTCCCCTGTCCTCAGACCACACAGCCAGCCTCTAATTGCACGTGTGGGTTTTGTACAGGCACAGCAAACCCGATTGCTCCTAACCCCCATTTCTCCACCACCCACTGTCTAATCTCCTCCATGTCCTGTGCTCACTGTCTCACAGAAAGACATCGGGGGTTTGCAATTGCTAAAAAGAGAAATCTGGGGATGGTACTTGGCCCCTCTTTACATGACCTGATTCAAGTCAAAATCTGTTGGTTCCACCAAAATTTATCTCCAGTCTGTTTGCTGTTCTCCAAACCCATTGACATTGTATCAGTTCTCATCAGCATCATGGTTTTCATTCTTGGTGGCCACAGCCTCCCTCCCCACCAGACTTGGCGCCTCCCAATTTATTTTTCTACTTGGTGACAACCATGTGCACTATATTTTTTCTTTAGCATCATATTGATTCCATAATAGAAATGAACCTCAAGAAAGTCAAAACATTTTCTCCCATTAACACAGCTCTTGCATGTGAGAGCCGGGTTCCATTACCTTCCAAATGTCTCTTCTGCAGGTCTAAGATGTGTGTACCCTTGAAAGCCTATTCACAGGGTAAAGTTATAGAAGGCTCTCAACTTTTAAACTCTAACTGTAACAATGTTCAGCTGCTTGAAGGACAAATTCTGAGTCATAATCATGGCATTTAGATGCCATCAGTCCACAGTGTTTTGACCTTTTCAGAACTATAACTTCATTGTGTATAACTTGTTCCTACTTTCCAATATCTCACTTGATTATTATATAAATCATACTTGTTTTTAAATAATTTTATCTTCAGGTTGCCAAATAAATGAAAAACTAAATTATATTGTTTGGGCAGAGTTATAACAATCAGCTGCCCATGAAGCCAAATAAAAATAAATTACAATCAAGGAAAGGACATAGTAAATATCTTAACTATTCTTGACTGCTTTTTCCACAGTTTGAAATTATTTCACAGTATGACAAAACATTAAGCAAAATAAAAATATATGTGTTGGCCCCACATACAGGGACCATCTTTGTAAGAACAAATGGCTACTGATCAAATTTTAAGGTCAGTGAAAAGTAATCAAATTTCACTCAATTTAAGCTGAAAACAATAAAAAACAATGAAATAAGAAGGAAATTCTGAAATATGCAGGTTGTGGGAGGGCTTTACTGAGATGACTTTGAAGGGCAGAAAATGACAGAAACTAGTTTTTACTTGTCCAAGGTTTTATTCATTCTGCATAACTCTAGTTCACTGTAACATGATCTGTATTGTCATTTTTCTGTCAAAGTGTGTTATCACTTTAGCCTATTTTTAATGCTCCATTCCCTTTAAGAGTTAGAAAATATATGGGGTCCATATTGGATCTTTATGGAATATTAACAATTTAATATAGAACTGGACTACATTATAAAGCTATAGCAAGAGTTCTGATGACTGAAAATTCAAGGGGGTACCTAGCCAAAGGGGCCTCAGATATCTCATGGATGGTAATGGCCTAGGTTGAGACTTCCTTGGGTGGTTAGACGTGTCAGTGACCAAGAGCCTGTGGATAGTAAATCGTCTTGGAAACCCATTCTCACTTTGATAAAATGTGTCATATTTTTTATTCTTATGCTCTGTTTCATACATTTAGTGCCTGAGCTAAAACATTTTTCAAGTATGCTATGGATAGTTATGAATACTTTTCTGAGGACAAAATGTAAAAGTGGTTCTTTGTTCCTGAAAAACTCTTTTTGGTGGTTAGTAATACAGGAATTTTGCATGACATGTTCCAATCTGGCCATCACGTGTTGGTGTAGTCCTTCCCAAGGGTCAGTTACTGTAATGGAGGCACAGTCTAAATGTTGTCTCAGGATGAAGCTTAGCATAATATTCAGTGTATCTGCCAACAATTTGGAGTGAATGAAACTAATAACAAAATTGCCTTTGGATCTTTATTGTACATGGTACCTCTGTGTGTTTCAAGAGAAAATTAGAGGAAACATAATAATAGTTTTAAAATATCATTATATGTGTAGAGTTAACTGGATAAATAGCTAAGTGTCATGGATAAAATTTTAAAATAATCAGTATACACAATAGTTTAAAGAAGTGATTTTTCACCAGGAGGATTGGAAGGTAATTGTGCTTGAAGACAGAAAAATGCTGTTGCTACTTATTAGAAATTATTAGAAATACTCATTAGAAATTATTTAGATTGAGTATTTCTCATCTTCATTTCAAAATATAACATATATGTTGGGTATAGTGTTACTTTAGAAGTTTTAGGTTACACAAGAAAGATGATACATTATCCACCTTGTTTTAAGACAGATTTTATTTAGTTTAATGCTGAAACATGCTAATATTTACATTAAAATAAATCAAGATCTCAGTAAAGTAGGAATGGAAGGGAACTTTCTCAACCTGATAAAGGACATCTTCAAAAAATCTATAGCTATACTTAATAGTGAGAAACTAGATGATTTCTCACTTAGACCAGAAGCAAGGTAAGGATGTCTTTCACTACTATTCAACATCATACTGTAAGTCCTAGTTAATCCAGTAGGAGAAGACAGGAAATTCAAAGGTATATCAACTAGGAAAGAAGAAAAAACTGTCTTTGTTCATAGGTGACATGACTATTTATGTGGAAAATCAACAAAAAAATTTCTGGAACTAATATGGAGTAATAGCAAGATTGCAGGGTACGAGGTTAATATACAAAAGGCAATTGTTTTCTTACATACCAGCATGAATAATTATAATTTTAAATTGAAAATGTAATGCCATTTATGTTAGCACCAAAAATAAAGAAAAATGGGTATAAATCTAATACAAATGTCCAAGATCTATATGAGGAAGCAACAAAACTAAGATGAACAAAACAAAGATTTAAATAAATAGATAATCCATGCACAAGGACTGGAAGACTCACTATTGTGAAAGTATCTGTTCTTCCTGAGTTGACCTATAGATTCAACACAACCCCAACAAAAGTCCCAGCAAGTTACTTTGTAGATATTGACAAACTTATCCTAACATTAATGTGAAAAGACCAAAGGCCAAGAATAGCCAATAAAATATTGAAGGAGAAAAGCAAAGTCAGAGGACTGATACAACTAAATTTGAAGACTTACTATGAAGTTACAGTAATTGAGACAGTGGGTTGTTCGTGAAAAACTAGACAAATAGGTAAGTGGAACAGAATAGGGAGCCCAGAAATTGACCCACACAAATATAGTCAACTGATTGGGCCTAAAGGGCAAAGAGATGTCAATGAAGAAAGGGCAGTCTTTTCAACAACTGGGCATCTACATCCCTTCCCCCCAAAACATGATTCTGGACACAGACTTTCTCAAAAATTAACTCTAAATGGATCAAAGACATAAATGTAACATGCAGAATTAAAACTTCCAGAAGATAACATAGCAGAACATCTAGACAACTGTGGCTTTGGCAATGACTTTTTAGATACAATCACAAGGCAAGTCTCATGAATGAAAAAATTTGAGAAGGTAGATTTTATTAAAACTAAAACTTCTGCTTTGTGAAAGATTTTCAAGAGAATGAAAAGAAAAGCCACCAACCTGAAGAAAATCTTTGCAAACCACATATCTGTTAAAGGGGTCATATCCAAAATGTATAAAGAACTCTTAAAACTCAGTAAGAAAACAAGCAAGCTAACTGAAATTTGAGCAAGAGATCTGAACAGACACTTCACTGAAGAAGCAAAACAAATGAGATTCTCAACACCATTTGTCATTTAGTAAATTAAAAAAAATGAGATACCACTAGACACCTATCAGAATGGCCAAAATCCAAAACACTGACAACACTAAATATTGCTGAGAATGTGAAGTAATAGGAACTCATTCACTGGTGGCAGGAATGCAAAATGGTACAGCCACTTTGGAAGACAGTTTGATAGTTTCTTACAAAACTAAACACACTCTTACCATATGATCTAGCAATCATCCTTAGTGGTTACCCCAAAGAGATGTACATTCATGTCACAAGAACATGCACATAGATATTTATAAAAGCTTTATTTATAATTGCCCAAATTGGAAGCAACCCAAAAGTCCTTCAGTAGGCAAGTGAATGAACTGTACATCCAGAGAATAGAATATTATTCAGTGATAGAAAATGAGCTAGCAAGCCGCAAAAAGACATAGAGGGAACCTAGATGCATATTGCTAAGTAAAAGAAGCCAATCTGAAAAGACTCTCTACAGTGTGATTCCAATTATATGGCATTCTAATAAAACTGTGGTGATAGTAAAAGGATCAGTAGTTTCTAGGGGCTCCAGGGAAGGGAGGGAGGGAGAGCACTGAGGATTTTTAGGGCAGCGACACTGATCTGTATCACACTGCAATGGTGGATACATGTCATCCATTATAAATTTGTGGAAACCCACAGAGTGTACAACATGATGAACTGTAATGTAAATTATGAACTTTGGTTTGTAATAAGTTACCAATAGTGCATCAATTATAACAAATGCAACACATTTATGCAAAATATGAACAATAGAGGACACTGTGTACAAGTGTGGAGGGGAGGGAGGTAGATGGAAACTCCCTGCTTTCTCTTCAGTTTTCTGTAAACCTAAAAAGCAAGAGTGTGAAATTACATTTGAAAATGCATTATATAATTTCTGGATATTATTTCTTTTTAAAAACAACTTTACTGATATAGAATTGATATGTAAAGAATCACACATATTTAAAGTGTACAATTTAAAGATTTCAGACATAGGCAAACATTGTCATATGATTGCCACAGCCAAGGTAACTGACACACCTAACACCTCCCCGAGTTTCCTTGTGTCCCTCTTGCAACTGTTTTGTGGCAAGAAAATTTAACATGAGATCTACCGTCTTAACAAATTTTGAAGGGCATGTATTTATTGTATTGGAAAGTATTGGCAACTATTATAGGCAATGCTGCACAGCATAGAGCTAGAACTTATTGATGTAGCACACCTGAAATTTTATACCCATTGAACAACTCCCCATTTAACATTAAAAAAAAAACATAAGAAATTCCTACAACTCCACGGCAATAAAATCCCAATAACCTTAAAAGGCAACCTATTCAATGGGATTTGCAATCCATATATCTGATAAGCACTGTTTCTCAAACCTTTAAAACTTCTTGCTCTGTGGGGTTGATTTATTTATTTTTAGTTTTGACAGAAAAGGCCAAAAAGTTGTGTCATCACACATTGCAGTAAACTCACAAAGGTAGCAGAGACTTGCTTCTTAATTCAATCTTGTCTTCCTGTACGATTCAACATCAAAATATAATAGCCATGATAGCCTCAATATTTAGTTTAGCAAAGTGCAGGTAGGAGTTTGAAATGATCATGATTGGTAGAATAACACAAGAATTTGGGTCCGGTTCTGGTTCAACTAAATTGCCATTTCAAATCAATTTTCTGGTTTTATGTTAATTGAGTTTGACTCACCACATGCAGTTTTCACCATGTGTGCTTTGCAATGAACCAGAACAAATTCCAAAAGGAGCCAGTGCATCTCAGCTGGTATAGCTCAAGTTCAGTTGTAATACAACACAATAGAGACCTTCCCCCTTTTCATCAGTTTCTTGTTCCTGAATGGATTTTGTATAATTAGTTAACTGTTTTGAAATTGTCATGTAAATTTTCCTTATTTTGATGAAGTTTAGAAATTCAAATAATTAGCTTTCATGTGTCTTCTCTGCCTTCTTGAAATTTTCTTTTTCATCCTTACATTTACCTGGTAATTTATTTAAATAATTATTTTTATTTTTTCTTTATTTTTGTTATTGCCGCTATTACAGATGCCCCCACTTCCCCCACTTTGCTCACCTCCACCCAGCCCCTGCCCCCCTTCCCTCTGGCCGTCACCACACTGTTGTCTGTGTCCATGGGTCATGCATATATGTTCTTTGCCTAATCCCTTCACCTTCTTTCATTCAGCATCCCCCTCACACCTGCCCTCTGACAGCTGTCAGTCTGTCCCATGTATCCATGTCTCTGTTTCTATTTTGTTCATCAGTTTATTTTGTTTATTAGATTCCACGTATAAGTGAGATCATATGGTATTTGTCTTTCTCTGACTGGCTTATTTCACTTGGCATAATAGTCTCCAGTTTCATCCATACTATTGTGAAAGGTAAAAGTTCCTTCATTTTTAAAAGCAAGAGCAGCATTTCTATAATATGTTAGCAACTGAGAGAATGTCATAAGTTTTTAACTTAAATTTTATGTTTTATTTTGTTAATTATCAAAAAATAATACAGTTATAACATGGTTTAACACTGGGATTTTTTCTTTTAATATAGGACACCTGGTCTTCTAGTCTCTCTATAGTAATGTATGATTGTTGTGTTATACTTTTCTTATTGTTCTTTGAAGAATGTCATATATGTTTATGAGCATAGTTAGTCACCTGCTTACTCATTCACACTCAAATAAAAAAATCCCTAGATGTCAGATGGATAGTTTTAAATAACTGGAAAATCTCCCAGTCCATGCTGATAAAACTTGTGAGGAAAACAACCCTACACACAAGCAAAACAATCTTATAAAGTCAAATTGTTTTGGCAAGCCTGTTACAGTTACAGAAATGTGAAACTTTGATTCAAAATAATTGACACTTTTTATGTTACTTAATTTTCTTAATTTAAAGTTAAAAGAGAATTGTGATATTTAGAACTAAAAACTGAACATGTACGCACAGGTGAAACTGTGAGCCTCTTAGTGCATCTTTAAACTTTGAAGAATCTCTGCACATTTGAAAGAAGGTCATTTTTTCATTCACATTTTGGTGAGTTGTGTTCTCATTATAAAAGTACACCATGAATTCCCATGCTTAAAAAATTGAATAAATATGCATATATAGTTTATACTAACCCCCATATGTGAATATATTCCATTTTACTTTATTTTTTAAAAAATTAATCTTTATTGTGTTTTTCTATTACTCTTTAGTCCCCTTATCCCCTCTTCCCCCAGCAAGTACCACACTGTTGTCCATGTCCATGAGTCCTTTCTCTTTTTTGCTTAACCCCTCTACCTTCTGACCCCTCCTCTGTCTAGCTGTTACCTGTTCTCCATCCATGAGTCTGTCTCTATTTTGCTTGTTAGTTCAGTTTGTTCATTAGATTCCACATATGAGTGAAATCATATGGTATTTGCTTTTCTCCAACTGGCTTATTTCATTTGGCTTAGTGTTCTCTAGGTCTATCCATACTGTCACAATGGTAAAATTTTCTTTTTTTTACAGCCAAGTAGTATTCCACTGTGTAAATGTTTCACAGTTGTTTTATCAACTCTTCTGCTGATGGACACTTGGGCTGCTTCCACATCTTGGTGATTGTAAATAATGCTTCAATGAACACAGGGATGCTTATGTTCTGTGTTTTGGGTTCCTTTGGATATATTCCCAGAAGTGGGATCCCTGGGTCAAAAGGCAGATCCATTTTCAATTTTTTGAGGTATCTACATACTGCTTTTACAGTGGCTTCACCAGTCTGCATTCTCATCAACAGTGGAGAAGTGTTCCCCTTTCTTCACATCCTCACCAGCACTTGCTGCTTATTGATTTATTGGTGATAGTCATTCTGACAAGTGTGAAATGGTATCTCATTGTGGTTTTAATTTGTATTTCTCTGATGATTAGTGATCCAAGATGGCAGAGGAGTAAGTGGAAGTTACACTAACTTCCTCACAGGACCAATCTGGAATTACAACTAAATTGTAGAGAAATCATCCAGAATAACCAACTGAATACTAGCAGGAGAGGAGCTTTTAACCAAGAACATAAGGAAGAAACCACTTTACCATTAGACTGGTTGAGAGTGTAGGAGAAGCATCAGAGAGCTGGCTGGGCTCCTACGGGTGGAAGCTGATATTCTGGAGGGATATTTCAGTGGCTGGGGTTTTCCCTGAGAAGTGTGGGGTCCAAGCCCCAAGCTGGGCTCTCCAGCCTACAGCACCACAGCCAGAAAGGAACCCAGATAAAATACAGCTGTGACAAGCAGCAGGGTTTCTATCTGCCAGGGAGAGATGGCTAGAGACTCAGAGACCCTCTTAAAAGGCCAATGCACAAAATTTCATTTGTAGCCACTTATCCTGGGCTCTGGCAGAACCCAGGCAGAGAAAGAACAGAGTGAACTAGAGATGCTTGAGAAAAGTCTGGGGTTGGTGGCTCTGGGGAGAGAGCTGAAGGAACAGCCACCAGGATGCCTGTGTTGAGTCATTCCGCACACTTCAGAAGCCATCTCAGGCAGAGCACTCTCCTCCAAGTGGCATCAGCCTGAGGGGAAGCAGTCACCCCATCCATAGGAATTACTCTGCCCAGCCCTGTTGGAGCTTAAGCAGGCTTCTGAGTACAGCTTGATTAGTTTAACATCTGAGCAGTTTAACACTCCATTTAACAACTAAGGCAGAAAATACAAAGAAGCAGCCAAAATGGGAAGACAAAGAAACAGGCCCCAAATAAAAGAACATGAGAATTCTCCAGAAGAAGAACTAGATGAAGTTGAGACAAGCAATTTTTCAGATAGAGGGTTTAGAGTAATGATTATAAGCATACTAAAAAGCATGAAAAAAAGACACAGGAACCATAAAAAAGGGCCAATCAGAAATAAAAAGTGCAATATCTGAAATAAATAATACACTGGAAGGGATAAATAGTAGGTTAGATGAAACAGAGGACTGACTCAGTGATTTGGAAGTCAAGGCAGGAAAAAAAACCCACCCAGGCAGAGCATGAAAACGAAAAAAGAATTAAAAAATTGAGGAGAACTTAAGAAACACCTTAGATAACATGAGGATTAACAATATCCACATCATGGGAAACCCAGAAAGAGAAGAGAGCGAGCAAGGGATCAAGAACATACTTAAAGAAATGATGACTGAAAACTTCCCTAATCTCCTGAAGGAAAAAGATACACAAGTTCAGGAAGCTCAGGGAATCCCAAACAAGTAGGACCCAAAGAGGCCTACACTGAGACACATCATGATTAAAATGACAAGGCTTAAAGACAAGGAAAGAATCCTAAAAGCTGAAAGAGAAAAGCAGGTTGTTACCTACAAGGGAGCACTGATTAGATTGTTATCTGATTTCTCAACAGAAACATTTTAGGCCAGAAGGAGTGGCGTGAAATATTCAAGGTGATGAAAAACTAGAAACTACAACTAAGGCTCTTTACCCAGCAAGGCTGTCATTTAAAATTGAAGGAAAAATAAGGAGCTTCCAGACAAGAAAAAGTGAAAAGAGTTTGTTAACACCAAACCACTGCTGCAACAAATGGTAAAGGGCTTTCTTTATGAAGAAAAAGATGAAAAAGAGAAAGGAAAAAATAGAGTGGAAAACAGTCTAACAATAAAATGGCACTACATGTGTATCTATCAATAATCACCTTAAATGTAAATGGCTTAAAGGCTCCAACCAAAAAACAGAGGGTAGTTGAATGGATAAGAAAACAAGACCCATGTATATGCTGCCTCCAAGAGACCCACCTCAGATTCAAAGATACACACAGACTAAAAAGTAAAGGGATGGAAGAAGATATTTCATGCAAAGGGAAAAGGAAAGAAAAACTAGGGTAGCAGTACTTGTATCTGACAAATTAGACTTTAAAACCAAGGCTAGAGTAAGAGACAAAGAAGGGCACTACAAAATGATAGAGGGAACAATCCAAGAAGAAGTCATAACCCTAATAAATGTGTGCACACCCAACATAGGAGCACCTAAATGTGTAAAGCAAATCTTGATGGACATAAAAGGAGAGGTTGACAGAAATACAGGGATTTTGACTTCAATGGATAGATCTTCCAGACAGAAAATCAACAAGGAGATAGTGGCCTTAAGTGACACACTAGATCAAATGGGTTTGAATGATACATCAGAGCATTTCAGCCCAAAGCAGCAGAATATACATACTTTTCAAGTGAGCAGGGAACGTTTTCTAGGATAGACCACATGTTAGGACATGAAACAAGTCTCAATAAATTTTAGAAGGTTGAAGCCACATCATCAGAATATATTCTATTTTAAATGAATTCTTTAGTACATTTATTAACAGGATTGGCAGTTTTCAGGAACAATTATACTTAAGCTTTGAATGGATTCAAAATGCTAGGCTTCATGACCAAAGTCTAAGGTTAAGCATTAGGGACATCCACTAGGTGGCAGAAGTGTATCAGAAAAGTTCACAAATGGACCCCTGCTTGGGGATCTTGCTGGCTAGCCCAGGCAGTGCTGCAGGGAGGACATGTGCTGACCAGTCATTTTTTTTTCAGCTGAATCTGTGTATAGACAGAATGGCCAGGCTCCCGCACCTGGTGTCCCTTGTGGAGAGCAAGTCACATTTGCCAGCTGCCTGGTAGAGAGAAACACTCCTTCTGTCCGCCTCACAGGTTCTCTCAGAGAAGCCGAGGTGCCTGTGTGGAAAGAAATACTGGGTTCTCACACTTACCAGTCTGCTGGTGAGTTAAAAGACCCAGAGTCACCTTGAGGGGGTCCCTGTTTTGTTAGTATTAACTGCATAATTGAGGTTCTTGAATTTTACTCAGCCTTTTAAGGGAGAACTAAGAAACATAAGGATGACAATTTGCTTTTGTTCGTAATACTGTAAAATAGAAGGGGAAAAAAGAGACAAGGAAATGTTTAGCTTTTATGAGAACACAGACACTGCATTCATTTCTTTCTTTCATTGAAAATAGTCTTTACAGGTAAGTCAATAAACCACAATAAAGTAATGGTTTGCATCTTTGGCCTTAGGGAAAACTTTGTGATTATTTTGTAATAGGTGTTGTTGCCAAGCTACCGACTAAGTTGAGATATCTTACTTACCAGTCAGGGTAGAAAAAAGAAGCATCCGTCTCTGAAGCAGGACTTCTCACATTCTAACCTGTGTGCAAATCCCCTGGGGACCTTGCCAAAGTGCAGATTCTGAATTGTCTCTCAACTCAAAACCTGCCCTTCCAGGCTTTGTGCTTCTGGGGCTGGACTTTGCAACCCATCTTTGTGCTAGATCAGCTGGCCCTATGCTGCACTTTTCCAGTATAGGACACTGCAAAGCCATGGGGAGGGAGAAGGCACGCTCCGCTTTTTGCTCCTGGGGGCATCATCCAGGCAATGCTTCTTCCGTCCTACAGCAACAGTTCCTTTCTGTTGCAGCTATTTCCAGTTTGTAGATTTCAACACCCCTAGGATGAACGTCATTGTACCCTTAGGAGACCCCCACACTGGCTGAGCAAATCCCCTGTCATGGATTCCAACCTCTTTCTTTTATTCTCCTAATTCTACACATGGTAACTACTTTCTGCAGTTGCTATCACCTTAATATAGTAAGAGTTTTGTTTTTACTCTTTTAATTAACTAGTTAATAACTTTATATGTAGTTAACAATTCTTTACATGAAACTGTTACTTTTGAATAATTGGTGTGGTTTGTATCTCCTGCTTGGATTGATTGCAATAGGTCTGAGATGGGCCTGAGACTCTGCATTTCTGACAAGTCTGAAGGTGATGCCAACTGCTGGTCCATGGACCATAGTTTTAGTAGCAAATTGCTAGAGAAGTGATTTTCAACACTTGGCTGCACATTCGAATTACCTGGGAGCTCTAGGAAAATACCATTGATTAGATGCCACACCAAGTGACTATGATTTAGTGAATTTGAGGTATGACCTAAGCACTGGCTTTTTAAAAGTTCTTCCTAAGTGACTCTTATATACAGCCAGAATTGGGGACTTCTGTTCTAGATCAGTGGTTCTCAACCAAGAGGCAGTTTTGCCCCTTCCCCCTTCAGAGACATTTGGCCATGCCTGGGGATGTTTTTGATTACTGCAACTTAAGGGTTGATATTGGCATCTAGTGGGGAGAGGACAAGGGTGCCACAAAGCATCCTATAATTCCCAGACAGTCCTCCATGGCAAAGAAGGATTTCACCCAAAATATCAATAATGTTGTTGAAAACCCTTCTGCAGAAGATGTGACAAGGTCAACCCAGTTCATCTCTTCGTTTGTTTCCTCATTCATTTATTCATTCAAATGTATTTATTGAGAAAATACACTACTATGAGCTTTTCTAGATGTTGATGACTACAGAAACATTTGAGAGCCAGGTATTACCAAGAAACTTTAGCAGGGAGAAGATAGTCCCACGATGTGCTCGTGGGATAAAGATGCATGCTTTGTCACTTACTCTAGGTCCGGAGGTAAACTTCAGTGTAAGACCTGCTAATGTGTGCGTGAGCTGCAGCGATCCTCCTGGAAATCTGCAGGTGTTATGGACTTTGTCCCATTGTGTGTTGTTGGCAGGAAACCTGCTGTGGCTGTCAAGAATAGCAGTACAAAAGTAGAGAGAAAGGTGATATGTTTCTCTGAGCTTCCTTTTAGCTGCTAGTGTGGTACTTAATGTATGGCCTCAAGAATTGAGAAAGTGGTTAACTTTGGGAAGAATGAAAGACAAACACACAAACGAGCACCTTTTCACTGGCTGGGCCTATACTATTTTCCAGTGCTTTCTAAGCACTTTACATATATCATTTTTAATCCTTTGAGGGAAAGTTTATTAACTCCGTTATAAAGTTAGTGGAACAAATACTCAGAGAGTATAAAGAACTTGTCAATTCTGCATAGCTAATGAAAGTCTGAGTTTGTATCACTTCAAAAAATATTCCTACATATATATGTATTTCCTTAAGAACACTAAGGATGTTCATCCCGACAATGAACCTGTGTAATTTACAATGGCACAGGCACTGTGATATAAATGTCAGAGGTATAAATCGAGAGCTAATGAGTCCTGATAATGCTCTTTTACCACCAAGCTGTATCATTACCTCCAGCATAGTTAGCCCGGAGTTCCCTGTTCCTGCACCTCCCCAGGGCTTGTGGCTAATCATTACGATGCTAACCAGTTTTCAGGTAGCTCTCTCCCATGCTTACTCATCTCTTGGCTTGTGCACCATACTGAACCCCGAGCAGAGAGCGAGTGACAATGGAGACCATCTGCCTCTTCAGCCATTTCCTTGGCTGTTTGATTGGCTCTCATCTTCTGCAGTCCCTTGGCAAGTGAGTGTGATGTGCAAACAGGCAGTGTGTCCTCAAAGGCAGCCAACACGAGTCATTTTAGAATTCATCCACCTCTTGAACATGGTTGTAGCAGCCTTTTTTATAATTTTCCTGAAATCATAACTAATTTTCTTTTTTACTGGTATTTAAAGTCTACCAGAGCAATCCATACCTATACACCCTATGGCAGTGTTTTCCAGACCAGGGTGCTATGAATCCCCTTGGTGGACCATGCAATCGCATGCCCAGCATTTCCTTTTCGTTTTAATGGAGTAAAATGGAATAATACTGGGTAGAATGTGGTATTATTTTGCTTCATGAATGTGTTTGCATGTGGGGCCTGCATTAGTTTTCTATTGCTGCTGGAACGAATTGCCAAAAATTTCACAGCTTAAAAAAACACAGATTTATTACCTTTTAGATCTGTAGGTTGGAACTACAGCACAGGTCCCACAGGACTAAAATCAAGACGCCTTCCAGTTGCTTTCCTTTGGAGGCCAGAGGAGAGAATCCATGTCCTTGCCAGTCTCTAGAGGCTGACCTCACTCCTTGGCTGCAGTGGTCCCTTCCTCCATCTTCGGAGCTGCAATGGCGGGCGAGTCCTCCTCACAGCGCATCACTCCGACCTCTTTTTCTGTCCCCCTCTTCCCCTTTTAAGAACACTGTGCTTACATTGAGTCCACAAGAATAATCCGGGATTGTCTCCTTTTCTCAGAGTCAGCTATTAGAACCCTACTTCCCCTTTGTATTTAACCCAACACATTCAAGGCTCTGAATATTAGGATATGGACATTTTTATTTTTTTGCAGGTGGGGGCATGAATATTCCCTCCACAGTGCCATAGTATAAAAGAGTTTGAAAAATACAGCCTTATGATAAAATACAGGGTGGGCAAAAGTATATAGTTGTTTGTGCTTATATAAAAAAGTATATAAAAAAGTATATAAGCAGTTTGTGCTTATATTATTTATTAATTATTGTATTATTTGCCATATGAACAGTTGTAAACCTACTTTTGCCCCACCCTGCATTCTGCTTCACATATATCAAGTAGCCTTGAAGTGCTTACTTGCAGTGGCAGATTAGTTCAGTCTCATGTCTCCCACGTCTCTGAGCCTCCACATGAGGTTTATTTTTGGTTTGCAGTAACACAGATATCCATTCACAAGCCTGCATGTCAGTAGAGTTCTGCCATTTTCTATTAATTCTTTCTTTAAGAACAATTAGTATGAGACCATAACGTGAAATATTAAAGTCAAATCGGCATTATCTTTAAAAAAACAAAAGCCAAAAGGAAACAAATAAGGCTACTTTTTATAGAAAAAAAAATCCAAGTTTTCTGCTCCTGAGATCCTTCCACCTCTCTCTGTGAACCCTCTTTTCACTTCTAGTCTTGTTTTGTACAAATGTTACACGATTTGGGACCCTCTCGTACTTGCACGCCCCTCCACAGAGCGCATGCTCGAGGGTCATGCACTCTGAGCATCACCGTAGCTCCCTGAGATAAGCAGGATTATAACTCATTGTGTTCAGTTGGGAAAAACAAGGTATTAAGTTATCTAAATACAATCAAGTGGCTGGTGAATTTAGACACAGCAATGGGGAAAACTGTATAAACATTTTGAGTTAACTTGTGTTTGTTGGGCTTGTGTGCTGTGAAATGTGGGCTCAGCACAGTGCTAAGTGCTGTAGAGAGATAGAGGCGAATGACGTGATTCCAGCTGCACAGAACTTAAGGCTCTTATTTGGGAGGTAATATGTGAGTATGTGTACATGGATATGTGTGCACGTGTGTGTGCATGCAAGTGTAGTTGTGTATATGTACATGTATGTGGATAAGTGTGTGCATTTACATGTGTGCACATGTATGTGCAAGTGTGTATAGGTGTCCTTGTATGTATGGGGCACGTGTGTGCATGCATGCGTGTGCTAATGTGTACACACTTGTATGCACATGTCAGTTTGTATGCATGTGTATGTGCAACTGCATGTTAGGGGTAGCAGAGTGCTCAAATGCACACAGTTTGGAGTCAAACTGACATCTAACCAATTTATCTTTTATGGATGTCCTCTTCTCTAACTTGTTTTGAACATGCCCTATTTAAACTTTGCACAACATTGTACAACGACCTAATAAGTAGCCTCAACACTTGGATGATTTCAGATTGGCCAGTTATTTAAATGTTACTAAGGGAGACTTTAAATCCTTTGCTCTTTTTGACTTTTCTGTTTCCTGAAACAGATTGAGCTAGTGAACCCCACGTCTAATTAAGTGCCAGTGTAAAAGCCTTAGGGAAAGGCAAAAAATAACATTACTGGTCCCTTTTCATAGAAGAAATCAGACAGAGAATCGTGTGTATGGCAGGCAGGAAGAGTAATCAAACTGTGTTTGGGAGATGAGCACACTTTATTGCAGAGTGCCTGCAGGGGAGGGAGAGGGTGGGCTGAGGAGGGGTGAGGTGGGGAGCAGGCCCTGGAGGAAAGGTTAGACTGGGAAAAGCATTTGGATTTGCTCCATAAAGAACAGGGAGCCTCAGGAGAGTGGCGTCTGAGCACATTTTCACTTCAGCACTTGTACGTCGGGAGTACTTGAGAAGATGTTACACTAATTTAATAGATGTCACTCTTTTGGCATATGTTTCCTTCTTGCTGTTCTAACCAAAAAAGAAATGAGAAAATTCCACTCTTTAAAAAATATATGTTCTTCTGTAAAAGAATTGTGCTTATTTATATTTACAAAGGATAAAACTATTTGCAAACTAGATATTTTAAAAGTATGAACTCTTCATGTTGTATGAAGTAGGTTCTTCAGAACAAATCATACCCTCAGTTCTATCCTAAGGACAATTGGATATTAAAGTCCTTTCCAGATCTGCCATGTTTTCTCGTTGATGCTTTTAAAGAAGAAGCTATTTAAGATCATAATTAAAATTGGAAAACCCTAGGAATGATTTCAGTGAAATAGACATACTTTTACTGAGTTCTAATTCTGAGCCAGGTTTTGTGCTGGGTCCTTCATGAGGAGGAAGGAGGGGAAAGGGATCGGGTATACAGATGAATGATGCCTGGCACATAAAAGGCACAATAAATACCCACTGGGGGAATGAGTGAATGTGTGGACAAGTCCTTGCTATTGACTGATGGCATTTGTTGGCGAGGGTGGACGGAGGTGCTAGGAAGACAAACACAAAAATAGAGATGGATGGAGGCTCCACTCTTGGCTGCACTTTGGAATCACCTGGAAACTGAATGAAAAAAAACCCCAAATCAATGACCAGATGCCACTCCATGGGAATCTGACTTAGTTGGTTTGAAAGCAAAGAAAAGGAGAGCCACAAAACCATGACCATGGACCCAAGAACTTAGAAACCAAGGCACACTTAGGGACAGTTAAGTGATTTGGGGTAGGTAAAGTGTTGGGTGAACTGATCTTTGCCAGAAGATGGAACTTCTGACAGAAGATGGACAGGTTCGTGGAGTCCAGCTCCCGAAACCCTGAGTTGCTATAGTAGTGAGATGGATTTTATTCTGTATCCCTTTGAGAGCTAAGGAAGGATTGTAATGAAGGGACATGATAAGATTTGTACTTTGGAATGGTAATTCCGGAATGAGTGGGCTCCTGAATGGGGAGGAAAAGACCCGTTGCCAGGAAGCTATGCTCGGGTCCAGGGGGATAAAGGCATTGCACTGGATGGAGATGCACAGTCATGTTCTGTAGACATTTCTGGGGGAGACTCTCAGTCCACCTAACCAATTGGTTGAGGTTGATGAGAAAGAAAACAAACCCCAAGATAACACTAAATTTTCCAGATAATGCTTTCAGGTATAAAGGTAACTTTTTAACATCAACAAAAAACTGCAGATATCCACATCCTAGTAATTTACAGTTTTGATGTCTGTAGATTGAAAAAAAAAACAAACCAAAATAATTGGCAGCCTTGCTCCAGGTAGGCCACTTTTGTCCTGTTTACTGTTTGATTTTCTCTCTCTCTTGTTGCTGGGAAGGGGTGTATGTGTGTGTGCCCTGCCTTCCTGAGAGTGGATCCTTTTTTTTCCAGGAACTTTTGAGTTGTAGTACACTTTTCAGTGAGTGTATTTAAAGCACTGTTCCCTCAAATGGTTGGCTGTGCAGATGTGTGCGTGCTTTTTATTCACTTGCCTCTCGAGCTACATTATTTCATTATTTGTTGTCCTCTCATGTATCACTAACCATCATGTCTATTTTCCTTAATCATGGGGCACCAATGACAGAAATGATTTGCAAAAAAAAATATATAGTATGTGTTCATTGCAAATACTTATAAAATGTAAGAAAGTTGGAGAAGAAAGTAAGATTTATTCATAATGGATCTCTCTCGCACTGTTAGCATCTTGGTATATTTCAAGTGAGCCTTCGGTTGATGCCCATACTTATTTGAAATGTTAGGAGAGGGCTTCCCAATAATGTTTTATTCTTCTTTACTTTTTTCTCTCAACCTTGAGTAATGAGAATTTTTCCATATGATTAAGTAGTTCTTAAAAATTAATATTTAGTGACCATGTATTATTCCAATAAATGGATTCCTAATAAACTTTGACTGTGTTCCCTTGTTGAACTTTATTATTTTCATTAGTAATGCTATACTAAGAACATTGCACATAAATGTGCAAGATCTGATTCCCTTAGGACAGATACTTAAAAGTGTTAAAGCATATTGATCTTTGAAGATCATTTATACAGATTGTTAAATTACTTTTCAAAAATGTTGAGCACATTTACTGAATGTTAGAATGTATTGTGATGCTCTTGATGTTTCTTAATTGTAAGAGAAGTGTCTTCTGACCTACACTGAACATTTGTTTTAAATGAGAAGAATTAATCTGAAAAAGTACATCTATGCTGACAAAACCATGGGAAAAAGTTAACATGAATAGGCCATGATGTAGCTTGGTAAGTAGATGCAGCATATTCTTATTTTTTATAGTTATGAAGGGTATCATTGATACAATTAATTTTTAAGAGCCAGATTTCATTAACTCAGTGGCCCTACAATAGGTTTGCCACGTGGTTTTGGGTTGAAGGAATCTTACTTACTGAGTAAGGAATAATCAGATAATTAAAATCAATGTATACAACGTAGAAAAAGCTAAGCTTGGGAAACTTTTCTATACGGCAAATTATGTGAGGCTAACAAGGGTCTGGATCTGGTTTATTTAATCCGACACGCAGCCTTGCATCTGGAAGAAGTCTCCGTGTTGTGCGAGGCTCTGCATGCTGATCTGACCACAGAGTCACTTTCCCATCCTAAGCTTGTGCGGGACAAACTTTGAATCATTTATATCATGTATTTGGCATCCAGGCCTTTCCCCTCTGCACATGTTTTATAACAATACAGCAATAGAGACACGGCTCTGGTCTCTGTACCTTTGTCTGTAATTTTCTGTTTTCCCCTGGGAGTATTTGCTCCAAAATTATTTCTCTTGTTATGGAAAAACCATGCATGTAAAAGAAGATGAAATCTTATTTTTAAACGGAATTTACTACCACCCTCAAAAGAGAAACAAGTATCTTGTTTACCCTCTTCAGGTTAAAATTTTCTGATTTTTTTCCTTCTTTCCTTTAGGATTCCATCAAAATCCTCAGTGATACCTATAATTGTAATAACATTTTGATGGTAACCAATACAAATGCTTTCTGAGGTGTTTCTTTAGTCTGGGAACACAGACTTTTTCTCTATGACCCCAGTCAGCAGTTGCTTATTTGGCATGCCTAGAACTGTAATTTGAAGGCACCAGGGCTTATAGAAATCCTCCAAAAATACTTGCAATGGAAACTTCCCACTTACAAAACAGCAATCCTAGAAGCCCAGGCTTGACGCATCCCCTCCTGGAACAACAGCCAAGCAGCCCAGCATGGAGTATGTGTCCTTAGTTTCTGGAATTCAACTTCTCCTTTTCGAACTTTCATATAATTTTTACCATATCTTCCTTATGGTGCTTACCCTTTTCTTTGGGTATTGGATTTATTTGATTATAGGGTTTATCTCCTGAATCTAGGCACCATCAGATTCATACCTGTACCCAGGCTCCCGCATAGTATGAGCTCAGTTCAAGAATTGGGTACTTAAAACGTCGTTTCTTAAATTTTCAATTTTCAGTCCGGAGGCACCACTCTAGATTCCCAGCATAAAGTTATTAAAGATAACTAAGGAAATGGGTACATTAATACGGCAATCATAAAATATTCACTCAGTCCATGATGAGGAAGAATATCAGCTGAACCAGAGATTGAATTTTTACAAAATTCTGAGAGTATTCTTGATATCCGGGTTTTACCTGGAAGGCTTGTCTGGGTGGGTGATGGTGTCGATGGCAGTGGCAACGAGTGACGTTTCTTCCTTGCTTTTTCTCATTAGTACATTATTTACAAAAATATAAAATCTTTTTTAGTACCCTCCCATAGTTTTTACCATGTATGCATTCACATGAAACTTCTTTATAAACTTTTATAACTGTTTTTGATATCATCATTAGTCATGAACAGGTAATTATCTTCAATGACATAAAAATTTCCTATTCTCTTCCTTTCTCTCTGATGTAACATATCAGGCTACGGTCCTGTTTCAAAGTCTTCCCAACTGGGAGTGCCTGGTTATGAGAGCAGTGGGAATGCAGAGGGCAGGGTGTTAACTGAAGAGGATCATGGGAGACGGAGTGGGGTGCAGTGGGAAGAACATTTCCCTTGTAGTCAGACAGACATTGGTAAGTTATTCCACTTCCCTGAGCTTCAGTTTCCTCACCTGCAGAATGGCGATACTAAAATCTCTTTCATATTCACATGTTGCAGTTAAATTCCTGAGCTGGTCACAGGGTGTACAAGCCACAGGTGTTGCTGTCCTCCTGCCTTATGTGCCAAAGACTTTGAGGTTCTCTGATGGCCCTTCATTCATAGATTATTGTTACCTCCTCGAATGCTGCGTCCTTCAAGGGCAGGGATTATCTCTTCTTCAGTTTTCATCTCCAGTGACCAGTTCAGTTCCTGGCAGAGACTGGAGTCCCTGTGAGTGGCAGTTACACTGAGCTGCCTTCCATTGTGCAAAAGAGTCCACAGTGATATCAGGAATTTGGAGAAGAGCTAAGAAACCTGGGAAGAAGCAGAATAGGGCAAGAAAAGCCTGGGTCTGTGCCACCTAGTCATTTATCTCTTGATGGTTTGGGGCTTAGTCAACACCTGTTGAATGAATGATATTAATAAGAACATTTGTAAATGAGCAGCAAAGAAAGATATGTGGAGTTGAGATTAAGTGACCTAGCTGAGTGCTTGGAATGTACTGGATGCTGAATAAATATTCACCAAATCAGTGAAAAAGTGATTAAGTAAACAGAAGACACAACTAAGTCAGAGATGATAGTTAAGCAAAACAGATTATTTGCAAGGTAATAATATATATGATAGAAGGTGGTAACCATTTGTGTGTTTGTCACTTACATTGTATGTGCATGTTTGTGTGTGTGTGCATGTGAGAGAGAGAGAGACAGATAGAGCAAGGGGGAGGGAGAGAAAGAGAGCGAGAGAGGAGAAAGGGAGGGGAGGGGAGAGAGGGAGGGATGGGCAGGAAGTGGTGTTCAAATGAACTACTGGTGGGTGTGATGCCTGCCCTGTGGGAAGGGAGTGGGCAGTGCAGGGGAGAGCAATTGGGGGGGGGGGGATGGGAACAGCTGTAATTAAACAACAATAAAAAAGTTAAAGAATAGGAAACAAAATGAGAGAGCAAGAGGACAAAGAATGACTTACAAAAATTAGCTGCTTTTTCTTTCCTCTCCAACCCCCTACTGTCAAATCTCCTGTTCCCTTTCAGCTTCCACACAGGGATGTGTCAGCTGGAATGCTGTGTGGGATCGTTAATTGTAACCCCCAGGCAGTTGTTTCAGAGTTTTTTTAAGCATTGCACCGTTTATGTTATTTTAGTCACACAAACTGAATGAGGCGGACCTAATGCTTAAGCGAGAGGGTAGTGGTGATAAGAATCCTTATGGGAAAGGGAAGGTGAAATGGCATGAAATATCCAAAATTGTTTAGAAATAAAGTACAGATGCGAAGGATGTAATTTGCACTTTGAACAATATTATTATTTTGTGTTTCTAAAAATAAAAGATGCTCTAGAGGCCTTTAATTTTTGCCAGAATTATATAAAAATGTATGAGAGTTAACAAATAGTTTAAGTAGGATCATTTGTATAAGTAGTTGCCTTTGTATAATTAGTGCTACTGTCATTCCCTCGTCAGGAGATAACTATTAGTTTCAGTCTTATTAACCACCTTCGCATCCCATCTGAATTCACAAACCACTATTGGCATCATTATAGTTCGTGTGCTTATCTGTGACTTATTTAGTGGCCTTAGTTTTAACAATGATGTTTAATATCTGAAATGACTTACTCAAAAGGTGATAAAAAAATAAAATGTGAATTTCTAAGATCAAGAAGTTTCAGGACATTTTAAAAATCTACACTGTTGCAAAATAACTATATTCTGATAAATTATTGTGCTGAGCTTAATAGAAATGACTGGTACATGTGGAAGATATTATACATGCAGATATTTCCTCTTGTAATTTAATGAAGAGGTTCTTTTATTATGTCTACTATGTTAGAGTTATGCTAACAATGGTAACAAACAAGTCTCCAAATGTATAATGGGTCAAATATTATAAAAGTCAGCTTCTCACTCATGTAAATTCCCAAACAGGGAACCTTAACTGATAGAGGGCTCACCTCTAAACTGAATGGGGACTCGGGTTTCTTCCATTCGGAGGTTCTCTCTTCTTCACCAGCGGTTTCCCAGATTGCTGGGTGCATCTGCATCAAATAGGTGAAAGGGGAAAGAGCATGGAACGTCATGTGCAAGAGGTTCTCACAGACCAGGAACAATTCATTGGCTCGAGCTCAGGCTGTCTCCCTAGGAGGAAGAGGAAGCAGTTCTGAGGAAGAGCTAGACAGTCTCTGCCATACTAGCACATCGGTAACTCTCAGGAAGTGTTGGCAATTGTTGTTGTTATTGCTATCGTCATTATATTGAATGTGAAGATACACCTTTGTATTTTTGGTGATGTGCAGGGTGAAACATTTTTTGTGAATGTGTGCCATATTGAGAATCAAGATCAGTAATTTAGACCCCTATTTGGAAGAGGTGTTAAAGAGGATACTCCTGGTCTATACCTTCGAGGAAAGTCAAGCATAAGTTAGCTGGATTTTAACATAACTATTTACATTCAGGCCTGAGCTATGTGCAGTATGTAGACATGACTAAGTCAGTAGGAGCTATTAATAGTTAACTGCACAAAGGAAAATAATGGTGAAGTTATTTCCTTTTTTTGAACATAGTTTGAGGTAGATAATCTTCATCAAATACATTCTTTAAAGAATAAAAATGATTCTTAAAATGAGATTAGCAAAGCACTTGATGGTGATGCAGACACCAGCCCTCAGTGCCTGTGTCATTATGGATGAAATGAGATATTCACATGGACTACCAAGTCCGGTGGAGGAAAAGGGACAGCATGGCTTTTCTCTCAAGGGGAGCAAAAGCCTTGGCCCTTGCCATGACTGGCCTTGATTGGGTTTTTCCACACATTACATGATGGTCCTCATTTACCATGCACAGGTTCGCTTTAGGTGGTTACCTTTTACAGAAAACAAAGGAGCCAATGCTGCTAATCACATCACAGAAGTGGATATTTGCAAATGAAAAGGCAAAAGTGGTTGAACCAGTTACACTGGTCCTTGGAAGGTTTAGGAAGTTATTTGGCAGTAAATGTTTGCCACTGGGGGCTGGGCCCATGCCACGCAGGATGGTCTACTACATTCTGGTGTCCCTTTTTCATTTCCTTTAGTGGTATGAATGAAAAAGTTACTTGTAGGTAGGCTATCTATCATCTATCTATCTATTATTTAAATGAACCATTCCATAAAAGGTTCAGGTACTCGGGTGCTTTTCTTTAAAAGAGAGCAGTCATTCTAGACTGATGACTAGCATAACGAGAGAGATTATTGCATTGCTGCTAGGGCAGCAATTAGTGAGTGTTTTCTGTAAAATGCCCGGTAGTAAATATTTTAGGCTTTGGAAGTCATACAGTCTCTGTCACAGCTACGCAACCGTGCTGTCTTAGTATCAAAATAGCTGTAGACAATATGTGAGCATTACTGGGGCCATGTTCAATGAAGCTTTATTTACAGACATGGGCAGCAGCCCGGATGTGATCCACGGCCTAGAGTTTACTGACTCTTGGTCTACACTGTTCATTACTTTCTGAAAAGGTTATACTTTCTAATTTGATATTAGATGTTTATGACATTTATGAAGCTCGTGTCTCTCTACAGAGTTTGGAGTTTACTTTCTCCTTGATTTTTGGTGGGAACAGTAACTATGATCTCTTATACTGACTAATTCACTATGTCCTTTGTCATCAGCACTACTGACGCTATAAATCTTAATTGTGTTGATGTGTTTTGTTAGATACCTGGCCTGTAAGGCTCTTCGTCACCCAGAGTAAAACTTCCTCATGAAAAGCACTGGAGAAAGGCTTCAGTGATGGCTAAAGGGTCTGTAAGCCCTCCTTAGTAAATTCCATCTTTAATGAAAGTTAGTTGTGTGTATTTGCTTAATTTTTCTTCTCATAGTAGATTGAATGTAATTTTCTTCTAAAGATTTGCACTGTAAGACTCCAGGTAGCATCAATCATTTTATTTAGTGTTTTCAAACTCTCTAGGCAGGGATTGTTTTCTAAAATGTCATCAGCAAGAATGAAAAATGAAAAACAGCTGTGTGCACCTGGCAGAAGCCCATGAAGAGAACCAACAAATGGTACAGGTGGAAGCAGGCCTGCCCACTGAGATGAGACAGTGCCACACAGGTGAACCATGGGATGGAGAGTCTTCCCTAAGTAAAGGGATTTGGAGTTATGATATTGCCAGAGCCTGTTTATGTAACAGATGTTTTTGAACTAGACTTTAGACTCACCCTGCAGTGGGGCTGGGTAGTGTCATTGTCCCTGAATCAGGCCCTTCTGGTAGGTGGGGTAGGGAAAAAGGAAGGGAGTGGACAGTGTCTCTTCTCTCTTCCTCAGTTGCTCTGTTGTAGCCCTTGAGCTCCTGGCCTGTGCTTTTTATCTGGACTAACCCTGCCTAACCTGTGGTGACTCAGTGGGTGCTGGCAAAGTTCCCCACGAAGAACTTGCATGTGTTCTGTTACCTCGTCCAACTCCACACTTAGTCCCTGCCCTGGGCAGTCTACTCCAGAGTGTCTTGTGCCCGGAGGCCCCCATCAAGAGTTGTATGGCAACTCACACATTCTTGATTTTTCCAAGTAGCTTGTAACTGTTTCACTGACAGCCTTGTCTTATCCTAGCTGTCTCACTCCAACTGCCTTCTCTTTTTGTTCAAATGAGCACAGTGGGCAAATCCACAAGACTGCTGTGTAAGCAGACGTCGACTGTGGGATGAGATGCCAGTCCCTCCTTCATAGAGGCATCTCCAGTTCCCTGACTGATTCTTTTATAGTCTCTCCATACTGGGTTAGGAGAGTTACCATCTCTTCCCTGTGGGTAGAGAGGGAAAAAGATTCACCAAGGACTACTGATGACTCCTGGACAATAAGCAAGTCCCACTCAACATCCTGTTTCAGTATCTTGGACAAAATCAATGGTGGTGATAAAGCATAGAAGTGGATCGATTAGAAATATTTAGGAGAAAGTGTTTATGGGACTTGGTGAGCAGGTTATTATATTAGGTATAGGGAGTAAAGGAGAAAGGGGTGAGAGAGAAGAACACCAGACTAGGATCAGGTTGGGAGTTCATGCACCAGAGACTTAGTGTTTGATGTGTTGAGTTCTAGAGGATGGTGCAGGCATTCAGACAGAAATGCCACATTGGCAAAGAGTTACGTGTTCTTTGGAAGCCAGGTCTTGGAGCAGATACAAGTTTGTGAGTCACATGAATAAAATTTTCCAGAGAGAAGTTTTGGGATGGAAAGATGAGGATGTCTAGGATTGATCTTTGAGGAATTCTAACATTTAATGGTTGGTTGGACAGGAATAAGCATTCCAAAGGAGACTGAGGAGAAGCAGCCATAGAGGTAAAAGGAAAGCGAGGAGATGGTTTCCCGGGTGGATGACTGTCTTGAGTCAGAGAGAAGTGGAGGGATGCGAAGCAGCAGAAGGTGACTGTGGTTATTCTACTTAGATTGCTCCTGTGGATGATGCATGAGGGCATTAACCAAATGCAAGTGCAAATGGAAGCATTATGAAACCGTTGTGGATCTATCTGAAATGTTCATGTTGTTAAATAAAAATTGTTTCAGAAATTTGCTTCCCATGTGTGTTATAATCAGTTCCAGAGAGACTTCATTTATCACAAAGACAATGCTTTACATATCACAAGGAAAACATTATGAACCAAGGAATCATCCCATAAAGGAATATAATTTCATTCTTTCTAGATTTTTAAAAATATCTGTGTGTGTAATTCTTTTTCTAAGCCAAAGTTATCATTTGTTTTTCTAAGATTTCTTATAGCATTGTTTATGCTGTGTGCTGGGTTAATGATCAAATATCAGGAAAATATTTAAATCACTGCCTGAATTGTATGAAGCTTATTATAAAGAGAATGTTCAGCAGCTGTTTTCTATTTCTCTTGATAAAAACAAGAACACAGTTTCATTTTAAGCCATAGAGACTTGGGTAACAACAAAGTAGAATTGTTTCCTAGGACAGAATGAACAATGTGGGTTCCCAGAGTACAGAATAAAACACGGCTTAAGTGAACCATGAGTTGGGATACTCCGAGGCACACTCTTGGCTTCCCTGGCGGGGGCATTGCTACAAGTGAGACTTGCGTTTGGAATGCACACAGTACGTACCTTCTCTCTGACTTAAGCACGTTGTTTGCCTTGGATGTGGCAAAGTTTCTGCAGCTCGATACCAATGCACTTTTTAGGCCTTATTTCCCACTACACCCCTACTTCAGTCCTCTATTCCAGTCAAACTGCAGCCTCCAAATACAGCCATTGTGCCACTGGGGCCAACTTTTCTCTAAGTCTGGACAATCTGGCTTAGCTGTTACTGTGGAACCTTCCAGAGCACCTCAGTGAAATGTAATCTCTTCTTCTTGCTGATTTCTTTAGCCTTTTTTTTTTTTTGAAATACCACTTATTTAAAACTTAGTCATTCAATCAATAAATGTTTATTGAGTATCCACTATGTCAGATTTTACATTTGTGATTGGTGCTGGGGACAAAGTAGTTCTTGGTTTTACAGAGTTTGCATTTTTGTGGCAGTGTTGTGGTTGTGGCTACAAGTTTGGGGGCCAGTTTTCCTTGGTTTGTATCCTGGCTATGCTACTTTCTAACTGTGTCATCTTGGTCAAATTTTTATGTTTCTGTGCATTACTGTCATCCTATGAGACCTGGAAATAAATCATAACTACCTGAAAGAAATATTTCTGGTTTTGGTGTGTGTGCCACCCCAGACTGAGGTCCTCACCTTGCTTTTCTGGCTGGGGCAGTTCTTATAACAGCTTGTCCTTTTCCCTGGGCATGGCCTCAGGCTGCTGCCACTGTCACAGACCCAGGGCCTGCAGAGTGGCTGCTCCTAGTTTAGTTGGTTTTCTGTGAGTACCCAGCTTGTAACAAAGCTGTGGCCAGATCTATATCCCAGTCCCTAATATATGTTCCGCTTTTCCCTGCCTTACTGCCCTCTCCTTACCCTCCTGCTTCCCTGGAATACCCGCCGAACACAGGGCTGGCACACACTCTTTCCAGTCAGGCTCTGTTTCCTAGGGAACTTGGACTAAGACACCATGTCATTGGCTTACTGTGAGAATCAAATGGGAAGTGCTCAGAAGAGTACCTGGCATACAGTGGATGGCGAATGCTAGCTATTGTTGTGGGAAAAGTATATAAGAGCACAGAGCAGGATCTGGGTTGCACTAGGAGGGTTATTTAAAGATTCTCAGAAGAAATGCTAAGCCAAGACCTGGAAGTTGAATAGCCAAGTGTTGGATTTGATAGTGGAGTACATCTGTGATTATACAAACAGGAGGAGCGTTATGTTTGAAAGGCTGGGGACAAAAGAAAGAGTATAGATTTGAGGAGTTGAATGCCTTGATAATTAACATTTGTATCTATTACATTCAGCTATAGTTACTTGTATATATGCATTTCGCAGAGACAATAAAGTTATCAAATATTTCGCTTTCTTTCCTCTGTCTCCCAACCAGTCCTCTTGCAGTTCTGGATAACGAAGTGGGGAAGGTGACATGTCGCCTCTGGGTTGAAGCATGGTCAGGTCTGCATTCTTCTCCTGCTGCAGTGATCAGGCACCCCGTGTTCCAGATGAGTGTGATACAACACGGTAAGTCTGCTATCACCCAATTCCCTGAGTAACTAGGTAGAGCACAGGCTCCTGCTAACCTGCCTGTAGTGAGAGCAAGAAATAATTTTTTGTTGAGTTAAGCCCAGCAGAATTATGGGATTGCTTTGTTATTGCAGCTTACTCATCCTTACTAATGTAGTGGTTAATCTTCCTGACTATAATATTAGCTTCTGGGTCAGGGTCATGTCTACAGTGAACAGAATTAAAGGAGGCCCTCGCTCTTAGGTTTGTGCAGCTGAGTGCTCTTATGACCAAAGCAGAGTGGGTGGGAGGAAGAGTGGTGGGAGAGGGGAGTGGGGAGGCCGAGGCTCCCCAGACTATCAGTGATCTGTGGGTTTGTAGTGGAATTAAAGCTAATGCCTGTTTTTCTGTCAAAAGTGAAGGCAAGGAAATTTCAAGACAACCAAAAGCCAGAGGAACTCATTTAGACGCTCAAAGCTTTCTTTTATTTTAAGCAAAATTGTACTCCAAAAAAAGATCTTCTTTAAGGAGAAAATTGTCTTTCACTTCTGCTTTCTCAAAAATCCTCACTGGAGTTTCCACATTGTCTGTCATCAATGTAACACTCCCTCACAGCTTTCATTGAGGCCTCCTTGTGAGTTAGGTTCACAGTTACAGAAGAACCAATCCCTCTCTCAGGTTTAGAGCTATTTCTCCAGGGAGGGTAAAAACTAATTTGGCTGAAGCCTAGGTCCATGAATAATATTCTCCTGTTAAACCACACTCATAATTTGGTTCCAAATTTCTATCTTTTCCACTGCTATTGAATTTGAAACATGCCTTGGGATGGTAGTGGGTTAGAATCCAAATGTTAGTATGAGAAAGTATGTTCTTGCTCTTTGATAAAGAGACTTTCCTGAAAATGACCAGAACAAATCAAGAATACTGTACTGCGACTTGGAAACTGACAAATACTGAACTGGCCATGTGTTTCTTTAAGCTTTAGCTACAAGGGGCACATTTTGCAATCCAGAATAATTGGTTTTGTGACAGCTGTCCTAAGCAGCAGCAATATTCTCATCTATGTCCTTTGCAGCCTGGCTGTAGAAATTAGTGCTGGGGACGAGCACATGTTTTCTTAAGAAGCTATCAATTGAACTAAATGCTAATGCATAACTGTCCCTGGTGGTTGGATATTTGAAAGATACTGCCAAGATAGAAACAATGAGATGTATTCAGAGAAGAGTGTATATTGGATGTGTTCAATTCTTAGAAAAATAAATGTTGGACCATCTAATCTCACCACAGTTGGATACATATGTTTTTAGAGACACAATGCAATTTTTAAAAATGTCAGCTGTGTGTGCCTCATAAATACTGAAAACATATGCTAATTTTTGGCCGCAGCCGAGGGAAACTATGGTGCTTTTAATATAAATTTAAATACACAATTGCTGAGGGAGCCTTGAGCAATGATGGGAATGTAGGAGAGCTATAGCACCTGTGGCATGGAGTCAGCAAGATTGTGGGGAGGAAAAGCAGCAGGTGGAGAGGGAGGGAGTCGAAAGACCTCAGTTGTCTAAGTGGAAATGCAAATACAGCTGTGATGAAGCAGCTGGGAGAGTACAGTGCAGTCCTGGCCAGGAGGGGTGTGATTCAGAGTCTGAGGCCATCATAGCTCAATGCGAAATGATTTGAGGAATGCTAGGGCATATTATTTTACCCACCCCTTTCCAAATCAGCTCTCTTACTGGCCAGCTCAGGGGCTTCCCAAGAGTGTTCCTTGGAAACACTGCATTTGCTAGATGTTTAAGTACTCCCATTAAAATAAATGGCGGGGAAGGGGAGGCTGGAAATAAGTTTAGAATACAATGAATTGAATAAAGTTAAATTGGTATCTTTACTTTTGGATTTTGCTAAGCCTTTCATGTGCTAATATGAATTTTGAGTGTCAATAGTATATGAAATTCTGCATACAAATGTATACAGCATCTCTCAAAGATAATATGAACATGGATCTTGTTTTTTTCCTTGTAATATCTCATAGGACAAGTGCTTGTGTAACATGCTTGGGAAATGCTGGCTTGGATGTCTGAAATTTACTCATCAGCTAATTTTTCAGTCAAGTTAAGATATTAAGATTCCAAAACCTCCTGTAAAAATAAATATAAAGATATTTCTGGAAGTCTTACAGAGTTAGCCCATGATCCTGTATATCACCACAGCACTGACATAGCAAGTTACGGGTTGCTTTTTAACTGACTGTGAGCCAATAACAGGAGGGCTAGAGATGAGGGAATGGGGCGCGTGTGGGTGGGCTTTGAATGGTGAGCACCTGAGATGAGATGGGTGCATCTGAGACACTCTGCTGGATGCAGGTGGAGGGAAATAGTTGGAGGTGCTGCCGTGTCAGCCCTGGGGCGGGGGTGTGGGGGCAGCATGAACTGGCCAAGCAGCTAGGGAGGGGTTGAAGGGTGCACACGGCTGGGAAGGAAATGGAAAAGTAAGGGAGACAGACTCTGACTTTGGGGCTAAGATTTAAGTATTTAATTAAAAAATAGTATGTCCTTGAAAAGTAAGTGAATTGTTATCTTCTGTTTAATAAAATGGTGTTGTGGAAAAGTTACTGCTAAAAAAACAGTGTGAGCTTTGTCAAGAATTTCAGAGAGGCCAAAGCTTGAGTAATGCCTGAAGAATGGGGGAAAAAATGAGCCTTTTTAGCCCAAAAAAGTTCTCCTTAAAGTATAATTTTTAATAAGAAAATAACATATATTTATTGTTGAAAAATCCAAAAATATAAAAAATAAATAATGAAAAATCTGTATTATTCATAATCTCTCAATCTAGGAATAACTACTACGAATCCTTTGGCTTCTGGTTTCCCCGCCTCCCCCTCCCCACCCCTCCCTTCTCCCTTCCTCCTCTCTCTTCTCCCTCTCCTCCCTCTCCCTCAACTGTGTCTCTTTGACTTACATTAAATAACGAACATAAAATTTTAATAATGATATTTGACTTTAACCCAGGGGTTGTTAAATTTAGTCTGCCACCTGTTTTTGTAAAACCCAGGAGCTAAGGGTGAGTTTTACATTTTTAGAATGCTGGAAAGGATCAAAAGAATTATATTTCACAATATTATTTGAAAATTATATGCATTCAAATTTTGTCTCTTAATAAAGTTTTATTGGAACCCGCCCATATTCACATAGTTACTATGGTCTCTGCCGCTCTCACACCACAACACGGAGAGCACTAGTGACGGAGACAGCATAGTTTACAAAGCCTAAGGCATTGACTCTTTGAGCTTTTCCAGAAAATATTTGCTGACCTGTGAATTAACCAATTTATATTTTTTTGGCTCCTTTTGTTTTTATTCTTTTGCCATTATATAAATGTTGTTTTACTGTTATATTTGTACATAAATCTTTGCCTACTTTTCTGATTATTCTATTCATGTATTTTTCTAAAAACATTGCCATGGCAAAGGGTATGGGTATTTTAAGGCTCTTGATGGGTAATGTCAAATTTCTTTCCAGAAAGCTCAAACTAAATTCTACTCCCATCAAATGTGTATGGAAGCTACAAAGATTTTCTTTTTGGCAATATAATCTCTGTACTATGCAGCCTTAAACTCCTTTATTTTAGTAATAAAACTGTGTTAATCAATTCCAACCTTACTAGTAATGAGAATTTGCTGGAGGAGTGTCACATGCTTTATAATTTTTTTTCTCTTTTCGGTACAGCCCAGCACCTGTGCAGCTTCTGCTTTCAACACATCCTGTTGTGAGACCTCATAGAACTTGCTCACTCCTCAGTCGCTATAAGTAGGAGGGTTGATTGGAGAAGGGTCTCCGTGTATTATGGCAATGTAAGATCCATCAGAGTCTGCACCTGATTTTGTATAATTCTGACAGTAGGGCTCCTTTGCCCATCTACATGAATTTACTTGTATTTTGAATGACTGATGTTAGAGTCAGCATTACATCTTCTAACTAAACCTGTGTACACTCTTTTCTCCTTCAGCTGGTGCAAATATTTGCCTCCTGAACAGTGAAGCATTGTCAGCTTCACACCCGTGTGGAACTGAAAAGGATGTAGCTGTACCCATGAAAGGGCCTAGTCACCCTCCTGTGAATCTTTGGGAGAATAGGTATTTAGGCTTCAATATGTTGTCAGATTTCACCCCCACTTAACATGATTCTTTATACTGTAGAGGATACAGCTTGAATTGCTTTCTGTTTGAGCCTTTACTTGTGACACTGTGCGGAAGTTAAGCTTGGTCCTGATTCTGAATATTTGCTTGTCTGAACAAGTTCTCAAAAATTGAATTTGACACTAACTTCTGTTTGTTTGTTTGTTTATTTATATAATTAAATTTACTGGGGTGACATTGGCTAATAAATTATATAGGTTTCAAGTGTATAATTGTGTGATACATCATCTGCAGGCATTGTGTGCCTGCCACCCAAGTCAAATCTTCTTCCATCACCATATACAGGGTCCGGCAGAAGTGACACCTGCTTGAGTGTGGTTGGTAGGATAACAATATGGGTGTAATAATTTATAGTTTTAATTTGAACATTTTGTGCCTAAAATGCCATATGGTATGCTTGAGTGTGATATTGTTATGTTACAGAATTATGTGCTTATGATTTTGTAATAAAAGATTTTGTAATAAAGAAGGGGTGTTATTTGTGGTGGACCCTGTATTTGACCCCCTTTACCCTTTACTAGCCCCAACCCCCTTCCCTCTGGTAACCACCATACTATTGTCTGTGTTTATGAGTTTTTGTTTGTTTTTCTTGTTAGTTCATTTGTTGTTTCAGTTTTGTATCTCACATATGAGTGAAATCATATGGTTCTTGACTTTTTCTGTCTGACTTATTTTGCTTAGTGTGATAGTCTTAAGATCCATCCATGTTGTCCCTAATACTCCATAGTATGTATGGACCACATCTTTATCCAGTCCCCTGTTGAGGGACACTTCAGTCGTCTCCATGTCTTGGCAGCTGTGAGTGATGCTTCAGTGAACATGGGGGTGCATATATCTTTCAAGATAAATGTTTTCACAATTTTCAGATAGATGTCCAGAAGAGGGATTGCTGTGTCATATGGTAACTGTATTCTCATTTTTTAAGGAGCCTCCAGACTGTTTTCATAGTGGCTGCACCAGTTTACATTCCCACTGGAAGGGACTGAGGGTTCCTTTTTCTTACAACCTCTTCACCATTTGTTATTACCTATAATTTGACACTAATCTAAAACTTTTCAATTTTTTCCATTCATAGGAAAAATATTTTTTGAGTCAGAAAATTTTTGACATAAAGCGGATTTTCACCTGGAATGAGCATTGAGGAATACATTCTATTAGGATTTGATGGGAAAATGCAGTGTTGTTTGTGAGATGACTACTTCCCATCTCTGTCCATACCCCTGTATCTACCAGAGAGAAGGGGCTGGATCTGCAGCCCACTGAGACCATATTTAGGTTAAACTTTCCAGGCCCCTAAAGCAGAGTAGGGTGAGAGTAATGGGGCTAAAAGGGGTTATGAGACCCTTATATTGCCTGTGATTTTAGCCTGGTCTCAGGCTAGGTGTCATTTAGAGAACCTCATTCCTTTATTCCTTTATTTCAGCGTCAAAGTCTCTAAACATGCTCTGTTGCTGCTGAACTTTCTTTGTAGGGAAAAATATCAGAAATATTCAGAGGGGGTTTCTAGAAATATTCTCCTACACCCACCCTTACACAGGTTCTAGCAATCACTAGATGGGAACTTTTGCTGAGGATCTTTCTTTCAGCTGAGCCAAGCCGACCTCTGAGGATTGTCTCAGAAGAAGCCTAGAGAGGTTCTCCTGTGCACTGCACTCCTCTCAGACCAGCTGGGGTGAGCAGTGGGGCTGGGACCCCTTTTAAACCTTGTTTTTTTAATCAGGTACATTGTGGTTTTCTTGAATGCAAGTTTCGCAGGTGTTATCAAACTCAAACTCTCGAAGGGCTGAGGGGAAAGCCACATCTTTCTCATCAGAGGTTCTAGCAGACGCATCTGCAGCAGTGCGGGGACTGGTCTGCGTGAATAACGAGGCATCTTTGAAGGCCTGCATGCATCCCGCCTGCATGCATCCCGCCACCTGCTGTTGTGGGAGGCTCCCCAGGTACGCTTTTAGCTAGCGAGAAGCCTTGGCAGCACAGGAGGGCGAGATTCTCTCCCTGTCCCTAACCCAGGATGTCACGTGTCATGCAGGCAGGTGGCATAATTTATGGAGGCAAGTTCTGGAGACAGCATCTGATAAAAGTTTTTTAAAAAGCATGTATATTGTTAAGAAAAGATTAGCTTCACAGGGGTCTGAACAGTTAGACTGGGGAAAAATCCACACAAACACTAAGCACACATATACTTTCACTTTTAACAATAATGATCGATTTTAAAGGTTAGGAAAGAAAGATTTTACACTCAGAATTGAAAAAGAAAGTGATGAATCTAGAATACAGTTTTTTCAATTCACTGTGATTTATAGAAGATGAGAACTAGGATAAAAAGGCAAGTGTAATGTATGATTGTCACCAGGATGTGACTGTCCCTTCAGCAGTTCAAGCATTTTCAAGCTGGAAAGGAACCACAGGCATTCTTTCATTCATCATCCTAATTTTTCATATGACATTTGATGAAGTATCTCTTAAATTTGGTCAAAGTGACCTTTATAAAAGTGTATTTGTAATTCAACAGAATTAAAATTTAATGGAACACATGCTGAGTTGTTTATCAGGGGCAAAATGTAGGCTGGATAATAAATGACTTACAATGACAAAGAAATCTGGTGATTGTTAACATGAATTATAAAGTCAAATGATATAGTTATATAGGATTATATGTGTAATCCTATATACATGTAGGATTTTTTAAAAGTAAGTGGCATGCCATGAATGTCTTCTCCAAGTGGTCATCCCTGATAATTTTCTGCAGGAATTATAATTCAGGAACCTGTACAGAACTTGAAGAACTCTCAGAAGAGTGCTGATAAAATCATTGGAAAAAGGAAAAGATGACTTTTAAAGCAAGTTAAAAGGACTGGAGTTGTTACAGGTTTTAGAAAAATATGTTAAGTAACTTCAGTACCTTCAAATATTTCTAATTTTTAAACACATACCCATATTGAACCTTGAAACAACTATTTTGTTATGTATTAATATTTTCACTTAAAAGTAATGGAAGTTTGACTTTTTTTTTTTTTAATAATCACCACCCAACAACATGTTTCCATAGATTTTAGAGAAAGAGGAAAGGGGAGAAAGAGAAAAAAATCAATATGAGAGAGAAACATCAATTGGTTACCTTCTGCAATCTAGGCATGTGTCCTGACCGGGAATTGAACCTGCAACCTTTAGGTACACGGAAGGTTGCTCCAACCAACTGAGCCATACGGCCAGGGCTCTACTTCTTATTTATTTTTTTTTAAATCTATTCAAGCCTGCTACTAATCATTTTTATAAATAATTCAGAGGCCTGTAGAGTCCTTGTTAATAGGACACTATTTCCAATGTTAAGCTGTAATTCAAAAGAAAGCCAGCACTGAAGATGTGGTTTTGCTTTAAATGCAACATTTTAATCATAAATGAATTAACCAACACAGAATATATCTTCGTGCTACTTTTGAAGATTCTTGTACATAAATGAATTTAACGCTAAGGGCACTTACCTCTTGTCTTCCCTCTTTACTGGACCTACCACAATGAAGCAGCTTTTTATTTATTTATTTATTTTTATAAGCTTTTTAAAAAGATTTTATTGATTTATTTTTAGAGAGAGAAGGAATGGAGAAAGAGAGACAGAGAGAAACATCAATGTGTGGTTGTTGGGGGCCATGGCCTGCAACCCAGGCATGTGCCCTGACTGGGAATCGAACCTGCGATGCTTTGGTTCGCAGTCCGCACTCAATCTACTAAGCTACACCAACCAGGGCTGAAGCAGCTTTTAAAGAGTTTCTGTAGGAAGAAGACTAACAAATCATCACTACAGCTAGTTAGAAATAGGTTAGTTTCTCCTTCTTATGTTATGGTTTAACTTTGAGGAATGTTGAATTTTCTTTGCAGCCCTAAGATAAAAATATTTAAAAAATGTGACCTAAAGCATGGGGAATATGAATTCACTTAATGTTCTCTTAGCCAAAGGAACTTGGTATTCTGAAATTGAGGAAGAAAGAGACTATGAAATAGAAGAATTATCTACAAATTCTCTCTGCACTTTTGGGATATTTGTATTTTTTTTTTTCATTTTTACCTGCCAATTATTGGGTATCCCATTTGGGTCTAAGAACATCACCTCAGAACTAGATCTGAAAATCATCCAACCATATTAGTATATGAGTTAAATTATCTTGGATTTTTGGACTCTAAAGAGGATTTATAAAAATATTCATTATTGATGTCATGCTCTGATATTAAATATTGATATTTACAACTTAAAGCTACAAATTTAAGAAGGATTTAAGACACAAAAGGATTTTATATTGACATTTTTATTGAGTTTTTTAGCATTGGAATTGCTTTTGGGTGTTCAAGTTAGAGCCCTTCTTGTTGAGAGCAGCAGAAATCCGATTCCAATGAACTTAAACAAAAAAGGATTTATGGGCTCGCATGAGGGAAAAGTCTGGAGACAGGTTTAGTTCCAGCAGTGGCTGGATGTGGGCACTCAAATGGTGTCAGTGCACTGTTTTCTCTTCCTGTGGTTTTGCTCTGTCTGTATTGGCTTCATCCTCAGCCAGGGTCTCTCCTTGGAAGATCTGGGCCTGCATGTCCTGGGAGTTCAAAATTTAAGAAAAAAACAAACAAACAAAAAACAACGAAAACCCCCAAACCCCCTCTTTCCTTCCCTTCCAAAGTCCTAGAGAAACCTCTAGCCTGTTTTGCATCATGTATCATCCTGAAGCCAGTCCTCCTGGACACACCCTCTGTGGTTTGAGTGGTCCAGTGATGTTATGGGAGCTAGAACCTGAAAAATCATGGGCCTCTGGGCTCTGATGTTTCCAGAAACACTAACTAGCTCAACATCCGTAGTTCAGTAGTGATAATGTGAGGTGTTTACCAATTATTTCTAGGGTAGGATTATTATATGCCATAACTTCTCGATTAGAATACAATTACTGAACATCAGGATTTATCCACCAAACTGGAGGTGCGTGTACAATCCAAGGATGTAGGTGTTGGAAGCAGCAGGAGGTGGCCTCTATAGTTGGTTCTAAAAAAGTCCTAAGGAAATGGCATAGCTTTTCCCTCTGAGGTGGCTGTTTTGTTTTGCCTACCCAGCACTCACTTCTCTGTTTTATGGTACCAGCATCCTGATTTCCTATGAGGATTTCTTCTTCCTCATTGCAGGGCAATTTTAGCAGGCAGGTACAACTAGATGCCTTCCTCTGTCCTAGTCAAAGGGATTTGTAGGCGACCGAAGCTAGGCCAATGAACTCACTATCCTTATACATTGAATAGATTAATACATGAATAGGAAAATAATAGCTCATTTCTATTGCTGGTAGCATTCTTTTAAGAATGCCAAGTAATTCCTGCTACCTCTACAGCTTTACCTGGTTCCTCTTTTCCTAAGTGTGGCTTTCCAGCCCTTCTATGTGTTACTCATGTATTTCCAAAGGATTCATTTTCTGTGTAAATTAGAAACAGTTTTTGTGCTTGCAGCCACGGAGCCCTAATTGAGGGCCACAAATGAGGGCCAGAAGTAGGGTGCTCCATGTCACAGAGACTAATGTGCAAAATAATCTAGGTGAGGGAGGATGGAGGACAGAAAAGATGCACCTGTGCAGGGCTGAGAAGTCGGACATCATTACGATACAATAGGAGAAAATCTTGTTAATCTCTAGCCTGCAGTTACTTTGGGACTCAGACCATATGAGTCTTTCAGAGACATAGGAAAAAACTGTGAAGGTGTTAACTTTTTTAAAGTATATTTTATTGATTATGCCATTACAGTTGCCCCATTTTTTTCTGCCCTTTATCCCCTTCCACCTTACAACCCCTCTCCTATCAGCACTACCCCTCCTTAGTTCATATCCATGACTGTACATATAAATTCTTTGGCTTCTCCATTTCCCTACTATTCTTAACCTCCCCCTGTCCATTTTGTACTTCTCGTTTATGCTTCTTATTTCTTATACCTTTTCCCCATTCTCCCCACTCCCCCTCCCCACTGATAACTCTCCATGTAATCTCCACTTTTGGATTCTGTTCCTATTCTAGTTGTTTGCTTAGTTTGTTTTTGTTTTTGATTTTTAGGTTCAGTTGTTGATAATCCTGAGTTTGTTCTCATTTTACTGTTCATAGTTTTGATCATCTTCTTTTTCTTAGATAAGTCCCTTTAACATTTCATATAATAAGGGCTTGGTGATCATGAATTCCTTTAATTTGACCTTGTCTGGGAAGCACTTTATCTGTCTTTCCATTCTAAATGATAGCTTTGCTGGATAGAGTCATCTTGAATGTAGGTCCTTGCTTTTCATGACTTTGAATACTTCTTTCTGGCCTCTTCTTGTCTGTAAGGTTTCTTTTGAGAAATCAGCTGATAGTAATATGACTATATAGTTACCTACCCCTTTGTAGGTAACTATTTTCTTTTGTCTTGCTGCTTTTAAGATTCTTTCCTTATCTTTAATCTTGGGTAATTAATTATGATGTACCTTGGTGTGTGCTTCCTTGGGACTCTGAGCTTCCTGGACTTCCTGAAGCTTCCTGGACTTCCTGAAAGTTTATTTCCTTTGCCAGATTGGGGAAGTTTTCCTTCATTATTTGTTCAAATAAGTTTTCCCTTTCTTGGTCTTCTTCTTATCCTTCTGGCACCCCTATGATTCAGATTTTGGAATGTTTAAAGTTGTATCAGAGGTTCCTCAGCCTCTGCTCATTTTTTTTGAATTCTTGTTTCTTCATTCTGTTCTGGGTGAATGTGTATTTCTTCCTTCTGTTCCCAATTATTGATCTGAGTCCTGGTTTCCTTCCTTTCCCTGTTGGTTTCCTGTATATTTGTTTTTATTTCAATTTTCTTAGCCTTCACTCCTTCCTCTATTTTGTGACTGTACTCAATGATCTCTGTGAACATCCTGATTACCAGTGTTTTGAACTTTGTGTTTGATAGGTTGGCTATCTCCTTATTGCTTAGTTCTTTTTTGGGAGTTTTGATCTGTTCTTTCATTTGGGCAATATTTCTTTGTATCAGTGCAGCTGTCACATTGTAAGGGGTGAAGCCTTAGGTATTTGCCAGGGTGGGGCAACCCACATAGCTGCGTTGTGGTGCTGTATGTGACGGAGGGGTCAGAGAGGAAACAGTGCTGCTTGCTGGGTTCTCTGTTGGCTTTCAGTCACCTCCCCTGCTACCCACAGGCAAATATGGCCCTTCTGCTGCTGATTCCTGGGCGGGTAGGTTTGTATACATTCTAGGATGGGGTCTAGAATGTGTAGACCCTGTGGGTCTCTCCAATGAACTCTCCTGTGAGGCTGGGAGTTTCTCCTGCTGCTGCAACCCCCAGAGGTTTTGAGGCTTTATTGTCCTTCACTGGAACCCTGGGTTGCATGGTCTGTCTTGCTCCCTGGTTGTTCCTCCTGGTTTATCTGTGCACAAATATGGGACCACCTGGTCCCCCAGCCACCACCTGGCCTGCCCCATCCTCCAGCTACCAGTTAGCCAGCCATTGCCTTGCCATGCATCCTCTCCACTCCGGCTGCCCATCTCTGCCCCTCCTACCAGTCTGGATGAATAGTTCTTCTTTAACTCCTTGGTTGTTGGACTTCCACAGTTTGATTTCCTGGCAGTTCTGGATGTTTTTTGCTGTCCTTCTTTTGTTTGTAAGAGGAAGCAAAGCATATCTGCTTACATCTCCATCTTGGCTGGAAGTTCTGAAGGCGTTAACATTTTTTTGCCTACATCTTGCAATCTTTAAAGTAACAGCCTAGAAGAAACTGGTATAATTAAACAGAAGCTCATTTTGATAACAGTGAAAATAAAAAAAAATTGGCTCTTCTAGGGACACTGATTGGAACCCACAAATAGGATGGCTTTAAAACATGGTTCTCCAGAGCCTTGGATAGTTGGGAAAGCTGACTTTTCTACCTAGTGATAAAGTTAGTGTGATCAGAGGTAGGAAGGTAGGAACCACAGAAAGAAATAAGGTTGCCTTTGGGTGAAGGTGAATTCCCAGAACCCTTGCATGGAGCTCTTATTATCAGGTATCTGATTGTCAACGCAGAGATGCAATCACTGCAAAGATGCAGTTGGGCTATAATTTGGAGACAAAAGTCAGACTGGGAAAGACTCTCCACCCCATGCTTCTGTTTATAATTGCTCTAGACAGAGGCTAAGGAGATGGGCAGGACACTGAATTTTCTTCCAGGAAAGAAGAATCCTCAAATAGATGTTTAGATGCTGGAATTGACCAGAAGCCTCCTAGAGATTAAAGGTCTTTTCAGATAGACTCAACCTTGGCAAAAATGTCCTGTGATCAATGGTCAAAGATTATCACTCTGGAGGGCAGATGAGGATAGTTACTTCTCTTTCAGGGAATAGTCGTGGCTATTTCTTTTTAGCAGGATATATTATGGACAATGGTGGTGGGATAATGTTGATTTTTTTCTACCCTTTTCCAAGTAGGGGGTCTTTACTATAGTAACTTGTTCTCTCTCCAGTGTTGACATTGGTTAATTTGGTAATATAGTCATGGGTTGCGGGGCCATCTAAACCTGATCAAGAAAAATGCACACCTTGGATTTGGAGCTGAATATGCTAATCTGATGAGGTTTCTGGCTATGTTTAGACTTGGGAAAAGACTGCATTTGGAAGCTGGACAGCAAAGGTGTAGACTTTGGTGAACGTTTGTTACTTTTTGATATCCCCATCTCTCAGGTCTGCTTCCTCTTTTTTAAACTAACAGAGTCCTGATTCTGTTTGAAGAAACACCACCTCACTCTGCCAGTCTATGGAGTCTGGATGCAGCTCCACTCCTGGCTCTAAGGATGGAGCATGTGATCCAAGCCTCTTTGGTCAGCACTCTGGATATCCCTCCTATGGGAACCACTTCAAAGTTGGCCCCCTGATCAAGCAACTTTCTCATGACTTTGGGAACTACTTAATTCTACTCTGTCTTTGAACTAAAACAATTGGGCAGGGCTGACTTCATTTTCAGATTGATTAGACAATACCCAGTTCCTGATTGTCACCTGGTGTCCTACAGTCAGATATTTTCAGGCTACCAGCTTTGGGGCTGTCGGACCTGCTCTCCCCTAGCTAGGGCAGTGGGTATGCACCCAAGCCAGGCCAACTGGACTCTCTCCCTCTGGACTTTGATTCTTGGGTAGTATGCTGCAAAGGCAGGAAAGACAGACGCGGTTCCTTTGCTAAGCTGTGATGCCTTTACCAGACTGTCGAGCAGTATCTGCTGCATGGACCCTGGCCTGACTGTCTTTGTCCAAGCCTGGTTCTCCAGCCTTCGTACCAGTTTTGTGGCCACTGTCATTCCAATATATTCTTTTGCTGCTAAATTCATCCAGAGTTGGTTTCTGTGGTTTGTAAACCCCAAGACCACCAGGTCATTCACCCTTACTTTTTCCAGGTAACTGCTCATTCCCTTCACACATGCCCTTGATTTAAGTTTTAGTTATATTTCATTTACATAGCACTACTGGATGGAAAGGGTGAGAACATAAAATTTTCTTGGGACGACCCAGTCTGCAATCCTAGAGATAGCATTTGAGAACTGCCTGACTTTGTGAATGGTACATTATCTTACGGCAGTTGTAGCTATTTATGGGGAGGACAGGGATTTGTTTTGTTCACAGCTTTGTCCCAAAGTCTAGCCTAGTGTCTGGAATTTATCAATGTGTTCAGTATACATACATTGATGTTATTCTCCCTTTGTCTTGTAACAGTAGGTTCATTCATTCATTTAATAAATGTTTATCATTCCCATTGGAATGGGTGGTGAGCAATACAAACATGGAACTTACTCTCAGTTGTGTTGGCTTTTGGTTACAGCTGTTGAGCTCAGTTGTGGTAGCTTGATTAAAATGCTTTAATTGTTGAGAATTTGATACTTAACATGCAATAATATAGCAATAATACAGGCTTTTTCTTCTGGAGAAGAGGAAAAATTATTACTCTGAGTGGAAGAAGTAAACTTTATAAACCAGAATAGAAAGCATTTCTAATGGAGCAATATATATTAGAGGCCATTTTTTATAACAGGTCCTTCTGTATCAGTAGAATAGGTTTGGAGGATTCTTTTGGTGTCTTCTGGACTAATTTTGGAGTCTATGACTCAGGTCTCTGGGTTGATAAGCAAGAGTAAATATTGTAGATTTGGATACAATCATGTTCTAAAACAAAAATTAAGAAAATTTGCTTTCCAAGCATATATTTGCCCTAATGTTAAAATTTAAACATTTACATGCAAGTCTTACTTAAATAAATAAAATTTTAATAAATTTTAAATTTACCAAATCAGTAATTAAACTATTAATAATCAAACAAAATTAAATAATAAATATGTTAAGCAATATAATAATACTGACTGCATATTTAAAATATATTATATTCATTAAAATGAACAGCTCAGGAAACTTAGACCTTGCTAGAAGAGCTGGACTTCAGTTCACTGTGCTAATTTTTTCTTTGTTGTGTAACAAACCACCACCCACTTCTCCATTTAGAACAGTATAAATAGATTCCTTCATGGTTTCTGTAGAAAGGAAATCTGGGCATGGAGAGTCTGAGGTGGCAGAAGTTCAGTGTGAATAGTGTTTAGAGAACAAGGGGGTAAGGAGGTGGGAAAGAGTGGCATGTTACCTTGTGAGCAAGGTGACAGCAGATGTGGAGGCATGGTAAAGAGTTCAGAGCTTATTTGAAGAGTATTAGAAAATCAAGTTGTTGTTTTAATCAGGAAAGGGCCAGATTCACTTTAGGGTGGAGACTATGGCAAGACTGCAGATCCCTAGGTCTCCATCACCACACTTCTGAACCAGAATCTGATGAAGCACCACTACACTAGTCAATTGAATATTGGAGATTGTTAGCAAGCTTGGCTGGAGCAGTTTCGGGAAGTGTTAAGAAGACCAGTATGTAATTATTTGGGAGATATAATTATATAGGAGAGCCTTGAGTAAGTTCAAATAGGCTATTAGTTTAATGATGCAAGAGAAGATGGAACCCTCAATGGGGTAGTTCCTAAGGAGACAGAAAGAGGTAGGGCATGAGAAAAAGTGGGGGACCCCTTTTCTATTTTAATAAATGCAAAGATAGATGGAACAATTGGGTGTAGATTTTGTTTTGGCAGGCTTCTGTTTCCTCTGCAAAGTAGAAGAGGCCATTTGCTGAGAATTTGGAATGTATTCTCTTCATTAATAAAAGTATTATTTGGAAATTAGTATCCATATCTCTATATTAAAAATTTACTTTTGTATTTTCATTGATATGACCCATGAAGACTTATTTGCATGACAATGGGCTTATTTGCATGAATGAATGAATGAAATGCAGCAAATGATTATCATTCTAGGATATTTGTATGTGACCTTGAATTCAGTAGGATTGAGATACTGAAGGAAGGCATTCTTTGTCAAGATTCTCTGGGGAAGATATTAATATCTGGGGAGATATTAATTCACACATCCATTCAGTCGATATTTATTAAGCACCTATTATATTCCAGCTATTGCTTTAGATGCAGATGATAAAGCTCGGTATAAGACCAGTTCTCTGTCCTTCTAGAGCTTACCTTGGGATGGAAGCAAAACCAAAAAGCAACAAACAAATAATAGAATTTCAAAACAAAACAGCAAAAAATAATAACATTTCCCAAAAAATGGGTTTAGGGAATGGACATGATTGTGTGGGTTTCCATTGGGGAGAGTCGTGCAGGAAGGACTCCCTGGAAGTGACATTTGAGACTTGAATGAAGAGAAGCTGGCATTCATGGTAAGGTCTGGAAGGGAGAGTTGGAAGCGGACAAATAGCAATTGAGAGGAGAGAACACACTGGTGTGTGTGAGAAAGGGCCCACAGGCCACATTGTGGGGAAGCAGGGTGAGAAGTGGGGAGAGTGGCAGGTGAGAACATGCTGGGGGGCCAGAAAATGGTGGTGTCTTAAGCACATGCATGTTAAAGTACTTTCTGACTGTTCTGTGAAGAACAGACTAAAAGGGGCAGAGTACTACTTTACTTTATTGTCCTAAGGCAAGACTTTCTTGCATCTCATAAATCCTCAAAAGGCTGCCTATCTGTAGTGAACTCTTCTCAGATTTTCCGGCAGCTATTATTTTAGTTTAAAGGCAGGTTCATCAGTCAATTTGTTTTTGGGTGGATTAGGGTGACTGACCCTGGCAGCCAGAGGGACCCTTCTCACAGGCCAAGGGAGGAAGGCCTCCTTTGGTCAGTGCAGGTGATGCTTCCAGGTCCCTTCCTCCCTAGTGCTTGTCCTTTCAACTTCTGAGTCACTCCTATCTTTCCTGTTTCCTAGTAGCCCCTCATCCTGCCTCCTCCCAGGGGTGCAATTTTATGGTCCCCGCAGGATTTGAAATGAGCATGGTTCCGTCAGGGTTCCACTAGCAGCTGGCACTTGGAGATCCAGGTCCAAAACCCACCCTCTGGCCTTCGCCCCGGAAAGGGGGCGGGTGGGGAGCGCCAACCTTATCTCGCGGGCTCCGCCTCCAGAGGGCTGAGAGCAAGTTCCCGAGCTGCTGCGCTCCGCTCTGGACGCGGGGAGACGGGGCTCAGGACGGAGGGCAGCGAACCCACTTCAGCCCAGTTTTTGTCCGGGTTGGGGCTGGTCACCGCCTGGGACGCCCTGTACCCCTGGTGGAGAAGGCAGCTGGCTGCGACTGCAACCCCGACGCTGGACGCAGTGCCAGGTAAGGTGACACCTATTTCTCCTCTCTCCCGGCCAGAATGACATATAGGGGGCTTCAGTGCTGGCCCTTCCGGGGCTGCAATTTGGCATTTGAGGGTGCAGTTTTCTCCCGGCGCTACAATGCTTGGTGAACGGGGAGGTAGAATCCGTGTCCAGCAGGAGTCTGGGATGTCAGGGTTTGTCTTGCAAAGTTACTTGGGTGTTAATGAATCTAGAGGTTCGCTAGGTGCTGATTTCTGTTCAGAGAGTTTGGCCTGTGAGAAAGAATAACATTCGGGGATTTGCTTCCCTAAACTCATCTTCCCCTATCTCCTTGGAGGAGGCTGTGGTATCCACAGCCTGGCGCGCCTGGGAGCGGTTAGCTGGGTGCATAGGGCAGGGGACTGTGTGAGGTGAACCAGAGGTTCTTTATCCTTGCTGCATAGTAGGCTCACTAGGGAGCTTAAAAAAAATTCAATACTTGAGCAGCACCTCAGACTAATGAAATCACAATCTCTGGGAGTGGGACTTTGAACATCAACTTTTAAAAAACTGTTCTCAGGTGATTCTCAGGTGCAGTAGTTTGGGAACCAGTGAGAACAGTGGTTTGCAGAGTGCACTCTCTGGCCTGCATTACCTGGGAATTTTTGGAAATGCAACATCTAGGGTGGGGCTGAAACTCTGGGACTAGGGCCTAGCTCTCCGTTTTGCTGAGCCCTCCAGGTGATGCTAGAGCTTATTCACTTTCGAGAACTTGGGTTGGATCTCCAATCAGGTAAGGGCAAACACCTGCAGATGCCCCTCTGCAGACGGAGGAGGAAACAGGTCACTTTTGGAAAATCTAAGGTATACCATGGACTTTGGAGGATTCTCTGAAGGACAGAGGCTTAAATATCATCTTGAGTAATTTTTACATTGCAGAATTAACATATTTGCTTTAGGAGAAAGTAGGAATTTTCTTTTTTTTCAGTGTTGAAGTGAAGCCAAAGAAAAAAATGTACACAAGTGTCCCCTAGCTGTAACATGAAACTTTGGTCCCTGATGACATGATCCCAGATCATCCCTACCGTCAGTGCACGCTACAGGACTCGTATGCAGTATTTTTTTTTTAAAGCAATTGGAGGTTTAAGGGATTCATGCCAATTCTCTAGAGTGAAAGGGAATTCAGCATTACATGTCTCTGGAATGTCCAAAGTGGCTCTTTTTTTCTTATAATAAAGATCTGAGATTTCAAAATTTTGGCAAAAAGAAAATCCAGCTCTTTTTAAGCCATTAGTACAGAAATAAAATGACTTTGCAAATAAGCTTAAGTGGATTAGATAATCTAGCAGCGGACAAAATAAAGCCAGAATAGGCGTGGCTCCAGCCCTAGCACACGCGTGCTGCAGTGAACGGGGTGCTGACCGTGCGAAGACTTTCTGTTGGGAACGTTTATTTTCCAAGCTGCTGTTCGTGCTGGTTTGTGATTGAGGTATATTGACTTGTTAAGAGACAGGTACTAAGCCCGTGTTTAGAAAACTGGGGAAATGTAGATGGTGATTAGAAACAGGACCCTTGGTCTCAAGCCTCATGCTCAACACCTTTTCTTTGCTTCTCCATTTTCCCAGGTGGTGGCCTAAATTTTCCAAGCCTCACTTTTCTCATCTGTTAAACGGGGACTGTAGTAGTACAGTGCATACTTCATAATTCTAATATCGTTGCCTGAGATAAATGAAATAATGCTTCCACAGTGTCTAGCATAGTAAGTTAAATATTTGTAAACATACTACACATACACTGAAAATATAACAGAAGTCTAATTCCCAAATTCCTGGAAATGAAAAATACAGTAATATTGATCATATGGTCAAATTTTACATTTATTTGCATGTCAACCTCACCCTTAGAATTTCAAGTTTTTGCTTTTTACCTAAATGTGAATATATGGTTATCCTCAATTTGTCTTCATAGTTTTATTACATGTTTTATATAGACCTTTCTAGAATAAAATTTTTAAAAAGCTTGGCTTCAAATTAACAACCTGGTTTTTATCTACTCACTGTCCATGGTGAAGAATTTCACCATGTTGTGGAGTTCATAATCTGTTAACATTCACATTTAAATAGTCTTAAACTCTAGCTGTCCTTGTCATTCCTTATAAAAGAAATTCGAATGGTAAGAGAGCATTTAAAAGAGGCCTCGCCTCCAAGAGAAGCAGTTGAGAAGTACTATCTGGTGTTTCTTAGGTTTTTGAGAGAGAAAATAAAATGAAGCCTTAACCAGTGACATTAAGATTTGTTCAAGACAATATAAGACACAGCAAAATGGCGACACACAGCAAGGACAGGTCTAAATTGGCAAAAATGTAGGGGAGATCATTTAAGAGTCCTTTTCCTCCATAACTGCAGTAATTTCAAAATGTTTCCAGTCACATGTACAAAAAGCAATTTCTTTCACATTATTTGATTGGAACTGATCTGGATGATACTCTCGGGACCAAATGGTTCTATTGAAAAAGTATTTGTGATATTAATTCCAAAAAGGATGTCAAATGATTTTGTATTTGAAGTTAGTTTTGATTTTCCTTTAATTTCAGTGATAAATTGAATATCAGACTTTTAACCAATGACTGTTTAGGATTCATCTTGTGTCATCTTTTTAAATTTACTGGGGCAATATTGATTAATAAAATTATATAGGTGTCAAAACTCTATAATATAACCTATAACATTCTATAATCTATCATCTTATATTAAATTGTGTGTTTACCAGCCAAAGTCAAATCTCCTTGTCACCATATATTTGACCCCTTTACCCTTTACTACTTCTTCCAACTTCCTCCCCTCTGGTAACCACTATACTGCTGCCTGTGTCTATGAGTTTTTGTTTGTTTTTCCTGTTTCTTCGTTTGTTGCTTTCAGTTTTATATCCCACCTATGAGTGAAATTATATGGTTTTTGACTTTTTTCATCTGACATATTTCACTTAGCATGATATTCTCAAGATCCATCCATGTTGCCCCAAATGGCAATATTTCATCTTTTCTTATGATTGAGTAGTATCCCACCATATGTATGTACCACATCTTTATCCAACCGTATATTAAAGGATGCCAGTTGTTTTGATGTCTTTTTGGTTTAAGATTATTTATTTTTAAACAGAAGGGAAGGGAAGGAGAAAGAGAGGGAGAGAAACATTTAATGTGTGGCTGCCTCCCATGTTCCCCTACTGGGGACTTGCTCTGCAACCCAGGCATATACCCTGACTGGGAATCGAACCCGTGACCCTTTGGTACTCAGTCTGGCACTCAGTCCACTGAGCCACACCATCCAGGGCTGTTTTCGTGTCTTGACCACCATGAATAATGCTGCAGTGCACATAGGGGTGTATATATCTTTGAGGATAAATGTTTTCAAAATTTTTGGTAGACATCCAGAAGAAGCATTGCTGGGTCATATGGTAACTCTATTAAGTTTTTGAGGAACTTCCATACTGTTTTCCATAGTGGCTGTACCAGTCTGCATTCCCACCAGCAGTGAATGAGGGTTCCTTTTACTGCACAACCTCTCCAATTGCTTGTTATTACTTGTCTTGTTGATAATAGCCATTTTAACAGATGTGAGGCATATCTTATTGTAGTTTTGATTTGCATTTCAAATGCAAGAAATTATACCCGACCTGCTACCAATCTTGTGTAACTTTTAGAACACTAAACATAGTCTATGTTCCAGCATATAAGCATCTTCGTGACTCCTACATTCAGGAAATCACATCTTTATTAGGGTACTTTTGAAATTACAACAATGTTATTAAATTGAATAGAATTAGAATTTAATGTTATTAAGTTAAATGTAATTACAGTTTAATATTGGTAGGGTTTTTGTTTGGCTCACCGTGTATGAGATGAGTATCTGTGGAGATGAAAGGAAAGATCAGAGGCACATCTCTTCATGGGAGAAATGAAGGCATGTGGAAGCAAATTCAAACTCTCAGCACTCAAATTAGTGTGCTGGATAATCTAACTGCAGAGCCAAGAGAGTCTGCGATGTCGCAATTCAGTGACAGGATGTGGCCAATTAGGAACAATCAATATTGAAATGCTCCACAGTAATTTTATAATTCTCCGCTTACAGGCATAAAGCCTGGAGCAGAGATGATCATAAAGAAGTTTGCTTAATTGCGCTTGATTTACATAACCTGGCTCACTTAAAAGGTTTTGATGAGCATTACCTGGCACTCATTTAGGTTCATTTTGAGGGCCCTATTTATTTCAAAGTGGATTGTTTTACTATTAAGTCCAATTTTGAAAGTCTTATGAGTAAACACATCACAGAAAATGGATACATGTTTTTATTTTGTATTTATTATGTTTAGATTATACTGCCGAGAAAGCAATAGTAATTCTTTAGCTTGATTCATTATTATTCTTGTGAAAACAAAGTTGAAATGTTTATTTCTGGCAGGTAGTCCAGTCTCACTCAAAGAGAATTAGCCATGGAGGCCCAGTTCCTCGACTTCCTCCAGTTCATGATTGAAGATGCACACTCTTCAGCCAGGCTGCCCAGCCCTGCCCCTACCTCTGTGCTTTGGTAGTTGTTTGAAGTAGGTCAAGTGACGTAACCTATTTTTGCTTCTGTTTCCTAATTAGTAAAAATGGGGTCACAGTAGCTACCTCAACAGGATTGTTGTAGTGTGTGTGTATAGTCCAGCACAAATAACGCCCCTTTTTATTACATAAAAATATTTTATTATAAAAATCGCAAACATGTAATTCTGTAACATAACAATATCACACTCAGGTACGCCATATGACATTTTAGGTGAAATGTTCAAGTTACTGTCTATCTCATGTGAGACATTTGCATACCCTACCTACACTCAATGGCATTACTTCTGCTGCACCCTATATATACAAATAGTGCTGGCTCATAGTAAACACTTAATAAGAGTTCACTATTATTGCCTTGGCTGGTGAGGCTCAATTGGTTGTAGCATCATCCTGTGCACTGAAAGGTTGTGGGTTCAATTCCTGGTCAGGGCACATACCTAGGTTGCAGGTTTGATTCCCAGTTGGGGCACATATGACAGGAAACCAGTCAGTGTTTCTCTCTTATATAGATGTTTCTCTCTAAAATCAATAACCATGCTCTCAATTGAGGGTTAAAAAAGAGAGAGAATTTGCTATTATTTTTCTTTGGACATTAATAAATGATTTAAGCTACAACTTTCTTTTCTATTTTTGCCTTTGAAAACTGGATCCTAAAAAAGAAGTAGTAATTTACATTATGTTCATTTGATGTTTTTTCTCTTTTAGCTAGTGGGGGAATTTCAGAATATGTGAAGTACTTCAAGTTTCTCAGAAACTAATACAACACTTGGAACAGTTTTTAAAATTCTCAGATACCACTGCTGCTGGCCAGACACATCATGTTAAGAATCACTGATTTATGCCACTGGTCCCCAAACCTGACTGCACATTGGAATCACTTGAGGAAGTTTTTTAGAATGTGGACACCCAAACCAATTAAAAAATTAATCAGTTTGGTTCATTTATTATGAAAATGAATAAAGTAATTATGCCCTTTATATAAAGAGGTCTATTCACTGTATCCATAGTATTTCCATGTACTCATAGACTTCTTAGAACAGTAAGAGCAACTAGGATTTGTCTAATATAAGTGAGGAGACAGGCTTGGAGAATCATTCTTGGCTAAGGGCTCATGAATAGCTAGTGGTGGCCTTGGATAACAACTCAGGTCTCCTGTCTTCTACTCCACATTTTTCATTCAACTACTTTGTCTTTTGAAGAATCAGATAGTGTGACAGAGGCACATAATATAAGAGACAGAGTTTTTGGTATACTGTAGGTTTTCTTGCCCCATTTCACCCAATTTGATTTCAGGGTTATTTACTCAAAAGATTTCCTAAATAAAAACCACCAAAAAGAGTATGTCCACAATGACAAAAAAAATTAATCCATAGGTATCAGTTGTGAAAAGGATAGTCTTTTCCACTAGGTTTGTCTTCTCTAGGGATTTAATTTAGTTTTTTCCTCTTGGTTGTTTCTTTGACATTTTGGTTTTCACTAATGAAAACCTCTAGAAGGTATCTTTGACGATTTCAGGAAACATTGACAGTTTTCTCAAGTCCAAGTTTGGTGACCTTCTGGGAATCCTGCCAGTTGCTTATGCTTGATTCAGTGTTTAGTTTTTGTTTTGACTTGTCTTGTTTTGATTTAGGTCAATTTAGTCATGATTGTAGCGTTATGTTACCCCTTAACTATTTGTTTTTACAGTGATTGGTGTTAAGAAAAAAAGATTAAGGACCAAGAAAATTTCCTTTTTAAAATTTAAAGTAAAAAGACATTCTAGTGAAGTTTAAACTTTATAGAAAGTTCTACTAAAATATTTTTTGGAAATCATTTAAAAATTTTTTATTATGTAACAGGAGTTAATAAAAACAAACATTTAGAAAATATGTATTATATTTCCATGGTAACTTTCAAATCCATAGGTGATTCAATGATTGGAAAAACTTATTGAAATATATACTTTAAACAGTTCTAAAGCTTTTGTACATGAATTTTGCTACTTTTTTAGGAAGAGAGAGTTTGATTGACCTTATGGGGTTTGTCTTGGCATGTGTTTCCAGTAATACCCTGAATAGATGCAATATTAAAGATAAGGCAAGGAGGAACATTCTTTGTAAGGGTTTGGCCATTCATCAAATAGCAATTAAGTGCCTACTAGATGCCTGGCTATCCTAGGAGGATTCAGAGAGGTTGCTAAGTTCTGTTAGTCTATTAACAGCCAGTTGGAAAAGAATTAGTGGAAAAACTCCCTTCAATTTATTATATAAAATAACATTTTACAATATCTATAAGTGAAAAATGTATAGGGCAAAATAATTCTCATTGAATTTAGAAAAATCTACAAGCATGGCATGATATATCACTTAGTTTCTTCTCAAACCATTTTTGATTCTTGCTTGACATAATTCCATGTGTTGGTCTGTAGAATGGGTTGAACATGGCTTGAGGGTATATCTTGGCAAGATGTGGAGAGGTTATTCCAGAGGGAGGCATGGTGGAGAAGGTAAACGTCCAAGGTCCTGAGAATGTAGTCAAGTCCACTACTGCCCTGTAGAAACTCCCCCTTCGGCAGTCCAGCTTTTCATCATTCTCTAGTGCCTTTACTTTTCTTACTACCTAGAACCCCTGGACTAAGGTTTGAAATGAGAGTGAAATAAAATCTATGAGAGGCAGGGATGACATGGTAACTGGCTTAAGTAGAATGGTATAGGGAGAGTCCCTGCTGGGGACCCATTGGAATGAGGAGGGGGCAGGGATGACAAGAGCCAGTGGGATTCAGAGCTCTTGATGGCAAGTGGAGGCACAAGGAGCCTCCTGTGAATTCCTGTGTGTTTAGTGAAGGCAGACTTCCGAGTGCGTAGCGTGAGCAGGTAGGTACCTACAGTCCAAGTTATATGTCATTTCTATACCACCATCTAAATAATAGTAATAATATTTATATGTCAAGTGCTAAATAAATATATTGCTCTCATTATTTCCAAGAAGGTTCTGGACCAGGAAATGGGAAACCTGGCTTCCCATCCCAGCCTGCCACAACTCACTGAAAAGTTGGTAACTTTGTAAAGCATGCAGTAAGGGAGAGCTGGGCAGGTGTACTTATAAAGTCTTCTTTCGTTTTGCTGTTTGCACATTTTTCTTTTCCTTCATTAAAAGCACCCTTTGGAAGGCATCATGGAACATGTAAAGAATCACAGTTTAGAGAATCTGTATATAGAGTTAATTGTGGAGTAGCATCCTTGGGTAAATTAGTGTATCGAGAAATGGAAAATGCATTCCTAAAGTTCCTATTAACATACTTCTTGAATGTGCACAAAAGATGGATGTTACTGTGAATGAGGAATAATGAAATAACAGATCTTTTATTTCTAGAAAATTTTAATGATGCCTAAATGAATTTTTCTTTGGCTTCCATGTAGGAATTATATAAATAATGTCCATTGGTCTTTTGAACACTTGAAAAAACATTTTTCTGATTTTGAATTATGGGTTTGGTGAGGGAAATCATGTTTATATGAGTAATCAAATTATATTTTTGAGCTCTAAATTACATGTTTCTCAAAATGTTAACAGTTGTGTTTGGGTGGCAGAATGCTAGGTATTTTCTTTCCCTCTTTTGTTTATTTTTTAATATACATGTATTACTTTTATAATGCAAAATGAATGCATAACTACATACTTGGTAGATAGAAACATTTGAAATTATAATTTTGAATTCTCATACAAATGAGAGATAATGATGTTATAGTGTGATTAATTTGTGTTCCTGTAATTCATAAAGTACATGTTTTTCAAGATGTACTTTCAAAATCAGACACACTAAGTACAGATAATAAAATTTGGTTAAAATGACACAAGAAATTTTTTTAAAGCAGAAAAATTAGATTGTTACTCCTGTGAATGCTAAAAGAATATTATGTACTCTACTACACTGAGACCATAAAAGGCAATAGCTAAATTCATGGGTGTCCTGCAGTTGTGGCCCTGACCCTCGCCACCTGTGTGACCTTGTGCCTGGTGTTAAACCTGGTAAAGCTTAATTTGCCCATCTGTTAACTGAGGATCATAGGACCTATTTGGTAGAGTGATCAGGGAAGTTAAATGGGATAATACAAATAAACACTTGAGCTTAGAGCCTGGCAGATAAAAAGTACTAAAATAGAATATTGTATCATAAATAACAATATTCTCCCTGTTTCTAGGCTTTTACACATTTGTGATTTGAATATCTATCTTTTGAAAAGCATGTTACTTCTTTGGATGAGAATATTGTCCATACAACCTGAGTCACGGAGAAGAGACAGATCCAGATTTCCGCCACTATCCATGTTGTGCTGGGGAGAGGAGTTTGCAGTGCAGGGGAGGAGTCTCCTGAAGCTGGCAAGGAAGTGTTAGCAATAACAGTGGCTTTGGAGAGCTACTCCTTGTGACTCTTGGTGTTGATTCTGGAGTCTAAGAGGCTGTGATCCTTTGCCACATGGCACAGTCCCAGAAGGTCACTGTGGTTGTTGAGTAGGATTGACAGTATCCTTAATTTTTGCTTATAGATGCAGATGGCTTGTCATAAGCTCCTGGATTTGGCAATTGTAGAGATATTTTTGGTGAGGGCCATAGATAGCTAATATCAGGGCTTTGTGAAAGTCAAAAGATAGCTTTTTCTCAGGGCAGATGCAGCCCTGGGTTTTAGTATCCCTTTGCCTCTTTTGCTGCTGCAGCCCAGACTTGTGTGCATCGTATAGGGTATGCATTAATTCATTCAGCAAGTATTTTCAGCACTTTCTATGGTTAAAATAGATCCTAGGGAAGCAGCAATAAGTAAGACATGATCCCTGTCTTCAAGAACTAACCATCTCTTAGCAAATTTCTCTATGGATGCTTTATATGTCAGGGTGAGTTGTCATACCACAAAGCTCCTAACCCTATTTCATTGCTGCTTAAGGCAGAGTGCTTTGAGGAGGTTGTTGTGGTTCTTCCTACGTTAATTGTCTGTTACTCCCTAGTCTGAAGGTTTATTATTACGGCTGTGTCTAGATCTATGTTCTGCTCAGAACTGTGATCATTTCAATGTATATAATGTACATCAATGAGTTTCTACAAAGTATTTAGATTAAGCATGTCTTTTATGAAGCACAAGACAAGACAAAACAAAACACCATGATGAACTGAACTGACTGAGGCTTGACAGAAGGAAGTTATGGAGTCTTTGGGAAAATGAAAATCAAGTATTTTTAGACTACAGATGTTAGAGCTCTGGAAAAAAGTGTGAATATTTTTGATCTCCTACTCATTCTGCAGGTCCCAGAAGAAGTAACACCTGCTTGAGTGTGGTAGGGTAATAATATGGGTGCAATAATTTATAGTTTTAATTTGAACATTTCACCTACAATGCCATATGGTGTGCTTGAGTGTGATGTTGTTATGTTACAGAATTACATGCTTATGATTTTGTAATAAAAGATTTTGTAATAAAAAGGGGCATTATTTGTGCCAGACCCTGGAAATGAGTTAATTAAATGAATGTCTGGAGAGTTACCAATGATAGAGTCACTTGTGCATATGTGTTTTCATGACTGTGGCTCTAATTTTGTTTAATTTTTAGGTGGATAGTGTAATTTCAGATTGGACATTATTTGGGCAGACATTAAATTATTAAATGCTAAATGTGAGTAATGCAGTGAGTTTGTGCATTTTACATGTTTCTACATCATCTTGGGTGTGGCTGTCAAGTTAAATTCTAAATTTCTAATATGCCATGTGTTTGAACTTTGGGCCTAAAGCAGCCTACAGAAGTCTCAAAAAGCAATTATAATTTCACATTTTCAAACTCGATTTGAATACCGATGACTTAAATTTTAAATAAATGTGTGCATTTTTACTTCCTCTTCCAGTTTTTCCCCAAAGATGGACATTTATCATAATGTTAGCAGATGTTTTTTTCTTTTTCTTTCTCTTATTGTTTTAGGATTGCCAATCCTTAGGCAAGGCCAATCTATTTTATCAAAGCTGAGTTTTCAAGGAATTCACGTATTCGGAACTGCAATCTTTTCAAGCTGCACCGAAGAGGAAATGCAGCCTGGCGTCTTTGGAGTGCCAGTTTGCTGCTATTCCCCTACACTGTAGAGAATTTCAAATTTTGACTTTCATTCCTTCAAAATCCTTTTTCTCCTGGCATTTCTGTTTTCTCAGTGCCATCTATTGATATGTTCTAAGGTAAAAGGGGAAAGGAAGAAGGCCTATTTTATTATCTGCAAAAGTTGCAAGAGTAGGTTTCCATTTCTGCAACCATTATTCTCATTAGGAAGTTGGGAAGTTTTAAATAGAAAAATACAGGGATTTTGATATATCAAGGGGGCAGAGGGCACACAGAAACTCCCAAGGAAGCCATTAATGTGTATTTCATCTCTTTCACTGCAAGGATATATTGGCAATTGTGAAAACATTAAATATGTGCTATATGGGAAAAAAACCCAAAAATAAAAATGAGAAGTGATGAGCCAGTGTGTTTAATTTCACTGGCTATCAGGGTGCCTAGTAGATTGACGTTCCATAATTTCAGGTTGCTTATGATATAGTTAGGAGATGGACTATTTCAAATGTATTTTTAGGAATCAAAATAAGACTAGTTGCGCTTCAAATAGTCTAATACAGGAGGTAGGCTTGGTGAAAGAGGCGGCCTGTTTTTGTCATGATTTGTTTCATAGAGGGGTGGGGCTTGGACCTGCTTCTTGAAGCATGGTTCAGTTTGACCAAGCGGTTTACTTTAGATGTACACTCTCTTCAGCATAAATTGTAGGACTGGAAATTATGACAATATTATAATAGTTTGCAGTACAAATATTGTTTGTACCAACAACACTTGATGCATAACCTCTCTCTCTAGCATGGCTAATAAGCAAATTATCCAGTGCCAGATGCATCTAATGATGGCCCACTCAGTTTTAGGGAATCCCCATTTATTAAAAACTTTTTCCTTGACTTAAACTGAAAACTTGCTCCCAGGAGCTTCCAGGCATTGATCCTATTTCTGTGCTCTGGGAGTGACAGGAACGAGTTAATTTCTTATGGCGACCTTGCCGGTGTTTGAAGACAAGTGAAAATCATACTCTAAAGCAGCTTCTCTTTTACCATGGTTTGGAGTTACATCTCCAGTCTGGTCAGCCTTCCCTGGTCCTGTTAAATTTTGATTCATTCTCTCTGACTATCAGTTGCTGAAGACAAAGGGAGCAGCCCTGCTCATTTTCTCACTTGTAGCCCAAGACCCGATGAATTGCTGGCAGCCAGTTCTAACCAATAATTTCCATTTACATTAATTAAGCCCTTTGGGTCTGTTCAGACCTCCTGTTGTTAAACCAACTGATTCCTACTGAGCATTCTACAATCCAGATTTGGGCTCCTAGGATTTTCTAGTGTTTCTTTTGAATTTTGCCTTTTTGCAGTTGGTTCATTATTTATCCAGTTAAGATCTTTTAAATGCAGTCTTTCATTTAGTTAGAAATCATTCATAGCTGAGCTTTGTCTGGAAATCGATTTGCAGGTCATCATTGCCCTCACTCAAATTGCAAATAACTAATTAAATGGATAGGGTGAATGGCAGAATTCTAAAACATATCACTAGAAACTTCCCACCAGGTCCACATGAGGTGTTACTCACCACTGGGGAGCCATTTAATTCATTTTATATTAAGCTTACATTTATCTGTTTTCATCTTTGAAATATCATGAGCATGGTATTCAAATGTCAGCCTAGTACTCCCATCGAAAAACATGGTCAGTTTGATATGATGTATTCTTGGCACATCACAACGGTCTTAAGTAGGTTTCTTCTTTTAAGCAGCATATAGGTGGCCTTTACAAAAAACCCAAATCTGTTCTTTTTGAATTCTAAACAGCAAATTTAACCCTTTAAACATTATTATGATTGATAATATATTTGGATTTTTTTTTTTTGCTTTTTACTTGGGTTTCTGTTTGTATCGTACTTTCTTATTCTTTATTATAATTATTACTATTAGTCTTTTCTGTTTGGAATTAAGTGTGTTTCATTTTCTTCTTCTACCAGTTATCTCTGGAAATTATATTTCTATTTACATAATAATGGTTGCCATTATATTTCTATATATCAATTAAAACATTTTTTTCTAATAGCTAGCTAATCTTTCTCCGCCCACCTTTGAGGTCTTTTCTTACTCTCTTTACATGATTTGTATCACCCTTGCTGCCCGTTATCTGCCGCCCCTCGCCCAGCTCCCGGTTTGAGAGCTTGTATTCTATTTCTAGATGTTATTAACTTTTTTTTTGGTAACAATTTTAGATAGAAATTTGTTTTGGAGAAATGGTTGAGGGGTGGCAAATTTTGTTTATTTAAAAAAAATTTCTACCCTACAATTAGTTTAATTTTGTTTATCTTTTAGTAATTTTTTGAGGAGAGTAAAGTTCTTTAATGTTCAAATGATAAAAATGTTCATAAATGAATGTTTTTTTTTGCTCGGGTCCATATTTTCCTTCAGAACTTTGAATACTTTGATGCACTATTTTTTAGGCTCACTTCTGGGTAATTTCTGACTTTCTTTTTAGTTATTCTCTCTGTCCTCCTCCTATCCCTCACAGAAACTCTTAGGATTCCTTGCTTCATTCTTTGAATTATGATTTCTCACCAATGTGTGTAAAAAGGAGGTCTTTTCCCCCCACATGCAATCAGCTGGTACTTATGAAACCTTTTCAATCTGGATTCAAATCTTTCCTTAGCTCTGTAAGCTTTTCATTATTTCTTCATATGTCTCTATTTTTTCCTTCTGAAAAAATATTTTCTAAGATTTTTTGAAAATTTGTGTCCTTTTGCATTGTAATCTGGTACAATTATTCAACTTGATTTTCCATCTAGTTACTTTTCAACTATTCTCACATATATCTTTGAATATATTGATTACTTTTAACTTAGTTGTCTTTTCATTGTTATTAACTCTTTCTGTGGGTGTTTGTTATGTGTTTGTTGAGTTTGTGATCTTCCATGATGCTGGTTTTCTTTAATACTTGAATTTCATGTTAACTATTACATGGTTTTTCCCCCTGTTTACTGGAGCTGGCTCCTAATGATTGTGCATTTGGACAATGTACTAGTTAGTGTCTTATCTTCTGGATATGGCTGCTTCCTGTTCTTCTTTGGTTTTGCTAATGGGGAACCTACCCAAGACCTGCTTTGCCAAACCAGTCTAAGAGCTGACACTCAGGGCCTCCCATTAATACAATGGAAAAGAACTGCATAATGTCCAAGAGGCCACTATTCTTTCTCATTCATGCAAATTGCTTCCTGTTCAGCCTGAGAGCCATCTTCCTCTGTTAGAGTACTTTTTGTTGTTCTGAGAATCCTTTTTCTTCCATCTCTGAGTAATAGTGTTCCCCTGACCTTCCCAGCAATGTAGGCCATGGAGTTGAGAAAGTATTGTGTTCAGTGTTAATCTGACAATGTTCTAAAGTAACTGTAATCATAGGAAGGAACAAAAGGGATCTTGGCACCAGCTTTATTACTTCTGCTATAAAGTGAACGTTTTTGGACCAAGTTGTATGCAGACAGTCATAGATGCCCCATTTGGGCTGTTGGGTACTGTAGCTTTAGGGGTTTCTTTACAATTTTCTGAACACAATTGGATGATGTAGAGAAATAAGAGCATCTTCTTTCGGATGAAGTCTGACATGTTGTAATTCTAAGACTGCACTTGGCACTTCCTAGAGAAATGTCAGTTTTCCAGCAGGAATGAGCTGCATCCAGTGCAGCTGTTTCTGGTTTAGACCCTTGAATTTGAAAATCTGTGTAAGAGAATGTAGCCATCACACTCCGGAGTGAGCAGTGCAGCAGGAGACTGTCCCGCCTCATGAATTTCTACATTGCAGATGTTAGACTATCTTAAGTTTGTGTATCATGATCCCCTGTAGTCCTTTCTGAAAGATTTTTAATAAATGTTTAATAACAATATAACCTCCTATAATTCAGTCTTTTTAATACATTAGTCTCACAGAGCAGTGATTTAAAAATATCTTTTTAAACGTCACACACTGCTCTCATTTGCCAAGGTGTGAACTAAAATATATACAAACCAAAATGTTTTCTAGTTCTTTTGAATTGGTTTTCCTTGGAAAGTTTCATTATCTATTCAGTTTGAATTACAGTATTGCCAGTTTCCAGAATGCTAGGCATAGTTTTATTCAAGTGTAAGAATAAAACACATTCCAGTGCTCAACTGTGTGCTCTTCCCCGCCACTCTCCATGATTTAAAAATATCTGCACAAGTTCTCTCTTGCTGTCCCAGTTGACAGATAATCAAAACTTGAACGTGGTATTTATTTGCTAACTTTGTACGTGTGTTTTGGGGAGAACAATGTAAATAGTTTGAGAAATGCCTCCATTTTACATTCAGAATTATACTGCAAGCATTCAGTTGAATTTGTGTAGTGCTTGGGATTTGTTTAAAAGAGGAACATTTTCAAGGAATCATTTTTTTTAATCTGATAGTGATAAAAAGAGACACTATCATGAAAAGAGAATGATCAGAATAATATCGTACATGTCTTTGAAACTCTTTGAATGCAGTAGAAATGTTAATGGTATGATAATTTTGATTACACAATTTTAATTTATAGAAAATTCATAATGCCTTAGATCTAGTAGAACCAGTTTGGAAAATGGAAAGCAATGACCTTTTTTTGTGTGTCTGTTTTAAGAGGCTACTTATTAGCCTTATATTTAATGAAATAAATAATTAGATAAATTATTTATGAGACTGGAACTGTAGCCAATTTGAAATGGAAGAGATCTTCCAACTCACTCATCTCCTCACCCCCTGGTTTTGTAGAGGGGATACTGAATTTTAGCCAGGCTTGCCTTCTTGCCCAGATTTCTACATCATCCTAGTAGTGGTCTTGCTGGGTCGGGGAGAGAGATGGTCCAGCTGCTGGTACAAACCTCTTTTCTCCACACCTAGCTGAGTAAGGCCAGGAAAGAACTGAATGTTGTGACTCATCACTTTTAGACAAGTTACTATTCCTGAACTGAATATAATGCTTTCTTAATTAACAAATGCAGGATATTCATTTTTCCATACCAGAGCTTCCTCTTAGATGGTGGAAAGTTGCACGCTAGTTTATTTTTGAGGATGGTCTTTTTATTTTCCATTATTTTCAACGGTTAGTCATGTTTCATTTGGTTCCCTTGAATGCCAGGATGGTAGATTGTGTTAGATCACAGTGACTCTTGTTTTCCTCAGGAAACCTCTCTGGCATACCTAGTATGCGGCAGTGGAGCCATCTGGGAGGCAACAGAAGATCATACCACATGAAGCAGTTTGTTTTTCTTGGATGTGTAGCTAGCATCTTCCCGGTAGGAACAAAAGGCTGTCTTCTGAACTGGCAGTGCTCTGAAGGGTAGGAAGGGAAAGACATGGCAGAGCATTTGGGGGAAGGGTAGAAAACATTGAAACTGGTTAAAACTCTTACATTTAAGTAAGCACTTACAAACATTTCACGCAGATGATAGGAAAGTAAGAGTTGAGGTGAATTCATTAAAACATTTGAAACTAAATTGTTAATGTCACACTTTTCCCATAAACGAGTGTATAGAATATGCATATTTCATATTTGTATTTTCTTAGTTGAAGGTAGAAAGGAGAACATTGGAAATTGGGAATATTAAGTCTAGGTCAAGGAATTAGATACGATAGGTATTTTGCAGTTTTAAAATATGGGTTCTTTCCTTAAACATCAAAGCATTCAGTAAGCAAGTTAAAAATTATCCATGACAGTGTTTTATAGTTAACAGGAATACAAATTAAAAAAAAATTAGTACCATTTATCTTGGGCAAGGATGCCATTTTAAATTAAAATGAGTTGTATATATTTCTAACCAATAAAACGAAGCTCCGTAGAACTGAGGAAAAGCTTCTAAAGTCTAAAATTTTGTATTTTAGGAGAAAAAAAAGTGAAATCAATACTTACAAGATGCTGTGTGAGTCAGTCCATAATATTTCAAGTTGACTTATTAAGAGAGTATTGTATTAGGCAAAGAGTTCTTTGAGTGACACCACACAGTCAGACGATGTTTTCCTGAGTCTTTCGTGGCAGTCATAGAACAGTAGATGAGAAGAGTCGTCATGAAAATTGTTTCCGTGTATCTGGCTGAATTGGGGCTCTCATAGAACAATGGCTTTCAGTTGTTTTTTCCAGAACCCATAGGAAGGTAGTTCACACTGTGACACCTCTGTATTTATTTGATAGATGTATATCAAATACGGTCTCATGGTCAATATCTACCTTTTCTCAATTACGTTCTGACATCTCCCCTTCCATTGCATTCTATTGAAAAACACTGGTCATGACCCACTAAACTGATTTTACAATCAACTCATGGGTCATGGTTTGTGGTTTGAACAACATTGATGAATTTGTATTGTTAGCTTTGTTTGCCAAAAATATTTCAGGTGCACAATGGATTTATGTCTCCTGATCCTACTGTGGTTCTGGTCAATAAGCTCAGTGGAAATTGGCATATGTTTTTAGACTGGAGCATTTAGTTTCTGTTGGAGACCTTCCAAAGCTCTTGACCCCTGCCATGGGAAGTGGTCATGCTCCTCAGAATGGGTCCCGAATAGAGGAATGTGGAGCCAGAACCCTTAACCAGCCCATAGAAGACACAGAGTATGAATAAAAAAAAATAAAACTTCGTTTATTTAAGGCACTACAATTTTTTAATTTGCTACACAGCATACCTTAATTTCTTCTGATTGGTAGAGGGTAGTTCATTTATGTATTCTGCTGGCAGTGGGAGAGAGTCTTATTCTGGAATCTTAACTTTGCCTGAAAGCATATACAAGTTTAAAAATAAGTTTATTATTTCTGGTTATAAAACAATATGTTTTTTATATAAAAGTTTGGAAAATATGAGAAAGCATAATGAAAGAAATATATATTTGTAACTACTATTTGGAAGTTACAACTTTTGACATTTCTATTGAAAAAATGTATTTTACTCAATTACTTTATAGTTTTGTGTTTTGCTTTATCTCTTACTGTTCTTTAATGTCATTAAATATCCTTGGAACACATGAATTTCATGCCTCTCTGGTACTTTATTATATAGGCGAACCAGCATTTATTTAGCTATTCTTGTAATATTAGACATTTGTGTTGTTCAATACAAAGAGTTTTAATGGTCTAAAATCGTAGCCCTTGGCACTCAACAGCAAATCGTAAAGCAGGGAGTATCCATATGCTCTCACTCTGCTCAGCATCAGCTGCCCCTCCCCAATGCCTGTTCCTGGCACAGGGAGAGCCCACGTATTCTGCTGCCAAGTAAACAATTTCATGTGGGTAGATACCTCATGGAAAGCTTATACTCAGTTTTCTAACAACTAGGAAGCTTTTTTATTTCCTCTTCTCCATCCCCCAGCAAACAAATTTGGATTTTCTTCTGAGTTCTTTCTTTCAGGAAAGGTCATTGCCATCTGCTAGATGCAGAAGCCAGAGGGCCAGGGTCATTCTCATCTCTCTCCTCCACACAGACATAATCAGTCAAACTCGGCTTGTTTTAACTCCTGAATCTCTCTCAACTCTATTTCCACTCCTCTGTCCTCCCTCGTGCCCACACTGCCTCTCACTGTCTTCCGTGTTTTCCTGTGCACATTCTCCTCTTTGCTGCCATAGTGAAGCCAGAATGCCACTCCCTGCCTATAGTCCCTCTGTGCAATCCTATGGCGAGCTTTAAAGATAAAGTCCACTCCCCTTCACTTGATTTAGAAGGCCCTTTATGATTTGTTTCCTGACTATCTCTCAGTCATTATTACTCTTTTCCCTGAGTGCCTGCTGAATTGTGTTAAAGTCCTAACTTGCTAAAGCCCTATAAGGAGATAATTAGGGTTAAATGAGATCATAAGGAGGGTGGGGCTCTGATACCATTGGATGATAGGATTAGAGTTTCTTTTTTAAATATATTTTATTGACTATGCAATTACAGTTGTCCCATTTTTTTCTCCCCTTTATTCCTCTGCCTTGTACCCCCCTCCCACCAGCATTCCCCCACCTTAGTTCATGTCCATGGGTTGGACATGTAAGTTATTTTGTTTCTCCATTTCCCATACTATTCTTAAACTCCTCCTGTCTATTTTGTACCTGCCATTTATGCTTCTTATTCCCTGTAACTTTTACCCCATTCTTCCCACTACCCCTCCCCACTGATAACTCTCCATGTAATCTCCATTTTTGTTATTCTGTTCCTGTTCTAGTTGTTTGCTTAGTTTTTTTTTTTTTTTTTTAGTTCAGTTGTTGGTAATTCTGAGTTTGTTCTCATTTTACTTTCATAGTTTTGATCATCTTCTTTTTCTTAGATAAGTCCCTTTAACATTTCATATAATAAGGGCTGGGTGATGATGAATTCCTTTAACTTGACCTTATCTGGGAAGCACTTTATCTGTCTTTCCATTCTAAATGAAAGCTTTGCTGGACAGAGTCATCTTGGATGTAGGCCCTTGCCTTTCATAACTTGGAATACTTCTTTCCAGCCCCTTCAGCCTGTAAGGTGTTTTTTGAGAAATCAACTGATAGTCTTATGAGAATGCCTTTGTAGGTAACTATTTCCTTTTATCTTGCTGCTTTTAAGATTCTCTCCTTACCTTTAGTCTTGGGTAATGTAATGATGATGTACCTTTGTGTGTGCTTCCTTGGATCTAACTTTTTGGGGACTCTCTGAGCTTCCTGGACTTCCTGGAAGTCTATTTCCTTTGCCAGATTATGGAAGTTCTCCTTCAGTATGTTTTTAATTTCTTGGTCTTCCTCTTCTCCTTCTGGCACCCCTATAATTGGGATGTTGGAACATTTAATATCCCAGAGGTTCCTAAGCCTCCTCATTTTTTTCAATTCTTGTTTCTTCATTCTGTTCTGGGAGAATGTTTATTTCTTCCTTCTGTTCCAAATCATTGATTTGAATCCTGATTTCCTTCCCTTCACTGTTGGTTCCATGTACATTTTCCTTTATTTCACTTTGCATAGCCTTTACTTCTTCCTCTATTTTGTGACTGTACTCAATGATCTCTGTGAGCATCCTGATTACCAGGTTGTGAACTCTGGATCTGATAGGTTGGCTATTCTTCATTGCTTAGTTCTATTTTTTGGAGCTTTGATCTGTTCCTTTATTTGGGCCATATTTTTTTTTTTGTCTCAGTGCACCTTGTTATGTTGTAAGGGGCAGAGCCTTAGGTGTTTGCCATGGCAAGGCAACCCACATCACTGTGTTGTGGTGCTGTATGTGGGGGAGGGGTCTAAGAGGGAACAGTGCTGCTTGCTCAGCTCTTGGCCAGCTTTCAGTCACTGCCTCTGCTACCCACACGAAAATTGGGTCCATCTGGTGCTGATTCCTAGGTGGGTGGGCTTGTGTACATTCTAGGAACTTTCCTGCAAGGTTGGAAGTTTCTCCCACAACTGCAACCTCCACAGGTTTTTATAGCCAGAGGTTTTGAGGCTTTATTTCCCTATTCTGGAAACCTGGGTTGTGTGGTCTGTCTTGTTCCCCAGTTGTTCCTCCCAGTTTATCCTCATGCAAATGTGGGACCACCTGCCTGGTCCTCCAGCCACTGCCTTGCTGCAAGTCCTCTCCACCCCAGCTGCCCATCTCTGTCCCTCCTACCAATCTGCATGCATGTTTCTTCTTTAACTCCTTGGTTGTCAGATTTCTATATAATTCAATTTTTTGGTAATTCTGGTTGTTTTTTGTTTTTAAATTTGTTGTTGTCCATCTTTTGGTTGTGCAAGGAGTCAAAGTATATCTACCTATGCCTCCATCTTGGCCTGAAGTTGAATTAGAGGTTCTTATGAGACACCAGAGTACTCTCCTCCTCATTCCAACACACTCGCACATGTACACACACACACACACACACACACAAACATATGACCTAGTGAGGAAACAGCCAGCAATATGGTGGCCCACCTACAGAGAGGTCTCACCAGAAATGTACCATGCAGGTACCCTAATCTTGGAGATCCCAGCCTCCAGGAGTGTGAGAAAATAAATGTCTGTTGTTTAATCCCCTTAATCTCTGGTATTTTGTTATGGCAGCTCAACCTGAGTAAGACACTATCCATCACTCCCCACAGGTACTTCACTCCAGAAATCTTTACTTCGGAAATGTTGTTTCACTAAGAACACCTTGTTCTTTAATGTCTCCAGGCAAAATCAGGTTCTATCTTCCTATCCTCAGGTTGCCTACGAATCCCTGGTTTTCCTTCAAGTCACAGGTCAAACTTTACCTCCTCTTGATTTGCATATTTGTTTCTCTGAGCTCCACTTGCACCTTGCACACCTCCATTAAATCTCTACTCTTTTATGGTCACTGTGGATTTGATAGCTTTCCACTGAACCCTACATTTCTTAAGGCCATTAACTAGCTTTTTCAACTTGTAGCCCCAATGTTCAGCACAGTGACTGAAAAATAATAGGTGGTCATAAATATTTTTGAATGAATAGACAAATAATAGTGGTTAAGTAGTTACTCATGTATTAACTTTTATATGTGGAAAATCTTTTTCTACTCTCTCACAATCTAAACAAGCCAAGCTTCATGTATTCTTATCAAAACCAGCTGTAAAGACAGGATTTGAAATTCATTAACTCTGAAGTATAAATAACTGATAACTGTTTATGTCTCCCAAGGGCATTTCAACTTTAACAGTGATACAATTTTTAATCTAAAGAAAGAAGCTTTCTTGGTGGAATTTCAGGCTTAACCAGCATATGGGATTGGTTTTAACTGAGGGTAGAGGTAGGGCTTAAGAAGCTTTCTTTGCTCCAAATTCATACTCCATAGGCTCTGCCTAAACATGAGGGCAGGTCTGTCACCTGCTGGCTCACAGAATGAACTGGTATGTTCAATTACACAGCAAATTCATTTTTGTTTCTATTGCACAGTACAGATTATAGGAACTTCACATCTGGTAAACGTTTGCACATAAAATCTGTATCTGCCAGAAACTGTGGTTTCCTGGTACATCCCAGTAACTCTGAGTCAACGTCACAAAGCCAGCATTGCAGAGCTGTGGCAATTTGGAACTGCATTCTACTTTTAATTATTGAGAATGTTGCTCCCTTAGTTCCTTTGAAGACCTTCTCTGTCACTGTTATAGACTTGGAACCACACTCTAGTGATTCAAAGTCCATTTACCTGTGTGTGAGCTCCTTCTATGGAAGTCATCCCACAGGGACGGGACTCTTAGAATTCAAAAAAAAAATAATCTCCACACCAGTGTTCCCCAGTTTTTCCTCAATGACCCCTTTCTATGTCTGATGGTTCATCAAAAGTTTCATTCTCACACTCACTTAAAATCCTGCCTAATTTAGTTTTGTCACCTTATTCTCCTCTTAATAGAAGTGAGGAACGTCTGATTTTTATATAAACTGCAATAATACTAAAGAAACCAACCAGTAAGTTCTCCCATAAAAGTTAAGCAAACCAAAGAACACTATCACAAATAAATTCAAGTTGAATTAAGTTAGGGAAATGGGGTTTTCTGAATACAATGTGACTCAAGACCGACCTGCTAGTTAGACTAGAAGTCTAAGATTTTGGTATGTTGTTTGTATTCTCAATATTTCCAATGAATTTTATCCTGAAAAGCTAGATCACATTAATATAATTGAGGAACTAGTTTATTTTATATTATTTTAATTTGGAAGCACTTAGAACATTTCATGATAGTTATCTTTTTCTGTGAGGATTATGAAGGAGAGGGACAAATATTTATCTCCTGAAAAGTGGAGTCATTTAGAAGAGTGACATTTGGCAAAAAGTTACCTTTTAGTTTCTAGAAAGGAATGATATGGTCTTCCTATTGTTGTAGGTGAGGAGATCAAAGTGATTTATCTTGGTATAAAATTGACTGTAAAAGCTATGTGGTTAGGAATTCAGCTATGCTTGATGGTTTCAGTATTTTCCTGTTAGTGAATAAATTAGCCACTAGTAACATTTCTGATGTTGAGTTTATAAAGTAAAATTTGAGCCCTAGCCAGTGTGGTTAACTTGGTTGGAGTGTTGTCCTGTAAAGTGGGAAGGTCGTGGATTTGATTCCCGGTCAGGGCACTTACCTAGGTTGCAGGTTCTGTCCCCAGATGTGGTGCTTACAGGAGGCAACCGATCTATGTTTCTTTCTTTCTCTCTCTCACTCTCCCTTCCCCTCTCTCTAAAATCAATAAGCATGTCCTCAGGTGAGGATTAAAAGAAATAAAAAACACACAAGATAAAAAGTAAAATCTGATACATATGGATTCTTTAAACAGTTCTGTTTAGTATTTGTGGATTCTTAGGAAGAATATTTGAAATAAAGTGCAAAAGGAGATCACAAAATAACAAGCATAATACTGATTGTAACCTCTATGAGCATACACACCTTAAAAAGATAATATGCTCTGTTAAATGATTAGTTTTTAAAAATTTAAAGGTTATGAATATATCTAAAAATTTCAAAATTCTGCATGTGGTTCATGTCAGTGACATATCCATGTGATTTGAAGTCTTTTTCTTTAAAGTGATCTCTTTGTGCAGAAGTCCTCAAATTTAAAGATTTAAAGATCTTAAATGATGTATATTATTTTATTTTTATTGAGTACCTCAAAGTGGCACCTCATTGGCCAGGGACAAGTTGAAGACTTTCCCAAGTGGCAAAATTTAGGCAGCTAACTGCCGGGTCACTGCTGTTGGAGTAGCTTTTGGTTGCTGTCATTCAAGCAAATACCATTAGTTCCCTCTGTACTTGAGCAGAGAACTTGGTTACTTAAAGCTTTTAAGTGTCTTTACTGATGAACCAGTAGCAATCACTAAAAGTGAAATTCTTCGAAGTGTTTCTCAAATTTGGACTCACTGCCTCATCCACTATTAGGTGTTCTGAATCAATGACGATCAGTTCATCTAGTGCAGTGACTCAACCTTTTTCATCTCATGGCACGTACAAACTAATTACTAAAATTCTGTGACACACCAAAAAATATATTTTTGCTGATCTGACAAAAAGATAGGTATAATTTTGATTCATTCATACAGATGGCTATTGTTGTGTGGGCTGTTGTCATTTTTTTAATCTGACTAAGGGAAAAAGACGTCTATGCCCTTGACTAAATAGGCAGGTGTTGCATGTTTTAAAAATGCTTGTGGTACTCTGGTTGAAAATTGCTGATCTAGTGGTTAGGTAGTTTCTTAGTAGCTCAGGGTCTCAAAATGATTTAATGAAATGGCTATTTAGTGCAGAGAAAGATGTTTGTTTTAAAGGAAGCCTTATCGTGACTTACATGACGTTAAAGGAAAATGGAATATTTTAAGGGTTTGTGGGGGGATATTTAAATTGTGGCTTTGAAAGAGTCAGTGATGTTTACACTAAGTTAATGGTTAGAGTGATCATTTTTAGAATTTTGAGAAAAGGGAAATCTCTGATTTTTTTTTCCTGGAGGGTTAGGACTTTGTCTTTTTTTCCTGTTCATTGACTTAAGTATTTGTTTAATGTTAAAATTTACATTGCATGGTATCTTATTGAGAGTCTTGCTATTCTTCATTATTATCAGTTCTGAAAGAGGAATCATGGCTGGTGTGATTTGGTTCACTAAGCAATACTTTTCACTAAATACATTTGAATAATAGAGTTACATAGAATGGTATACTATACTGTTTATAATAATTCAGCATGGCTATCCAAATGAAATCTGCATTGTTTTCATCAAATCATTCATAGTGATGTGTTTTTTCCAGTAGGAGACTTGATAAAATATAGCAGTGTCAGGTAAACAGCAGCCTATAGTGTAACTATTTTTATGTTTTGATTCAGCCATATCTGCTGATTTTAAGAGACACATCCTTTTTTTTGGAGGAGGGAGTATTAAGTATGATTTTTCTTTATGTCTACTATGTTCCAAAGAGATTGAGACTGGTTCAGTAGCAGTCATTTATTGAAATAAGGCATGTGGATATCAGAATGGAAAGTATTAAAATAGTACTTTTGTTTGAATTTTGTCTAATGCAAAGTATAGCCTGGAACATACTTTTGCTAACGAAGGTTGTAAATCTACATAACATGTAAATAATGGAATTTTGTTATACATAGTGACTTGACCTTTTCACTTAACATCTGCACTTATGGTGTATCTAATTTGTTTATGTCAAGAACTTGGAAGGGTCTGAGAGTTTCACCTTCCTTGCAGCCTAGCAAGCTGACAGTGTTAGGCTAGCACACAGGAAAACCCTGGGTCAGAGACAAAGGACTTGAGTCACAATGAAGCACACAGAATCGGCTTCATATTGCAGTTGTTTCTCTTATCCCCCAAGGCCCAGGAGGTTGATGTGGGGGGTGCTAGCAAACAGGTCCAATGTTTTTACTGGAGGAAGAAATCTTTATTATACTAGTCAGGAAACAAATCTGCTATTGTCCCAGGAAGGAGGCACTATCTACTATCTATATCCCAAGGCTGTTTGGGAGATCTAGCATCCTTGGAAATAGTCTGGAACAAAAGCTGATCCAGGAGGCACAGAAACATGATACAAAATTGTCTTCCAAGACTTTACAGTTGAAAAGCTAATTAAAAATGGAAAAATTTTAATATATATTGTATGTTAGCTAATGTAGCTCCTATGAGGTAGAAACATTTTTGGTGATTGTCAAGAGGAACCATGGTGCATTTTGTTTCTCTGGCAACAGTGAATGATATCACATTCTTGAGCATCTTTGATTTAAAGGGAGTATACCATGACTGCATCATGCCAGTATAGTTTTTCACCAATTAAAATTTTTATGTGCTTTTTGATATTAGAGTTATTACTTTACCTGTGAAAAACAATGGTAATAACTGTACTTATCATCAGAAACCATTTACTGGTGGCCTCCAGAAAATTTTAATGCATTTTGTGCATATAAATATATATATATACATATATATCTATATATATGTATGTGTGTGTGTCTATATATATATATATGGAGAGAGAGAGAGAGAGAGAATGACATAAACCTAGTACCCAAATTGTTAGAAGAATTTTATATATTTTTTATTTTTATAATATAATGATATAGTTATTTGGAAAAGCAAATAAATTGGTATTTCTGTGAGGCATGTTATAGAATGAGGAATATTACTCATGACATCCAAATAAAGTATGAGTAAAAATATGAAATAAGAAAGTAACCTATCTTCATATTGCCTTCATGGAGAGTATTTTCACCCTTCAGTGGAAAGGGAAAGATAAATTCACGACAATAAGTGCCTTGGTACGATAGCTCAATTGGTTAGAGTGTTGTCCTGACATGGCAAGGTTGAGGGTTTGATCCGGGTCAGGGCACATACAAGAATCAACCAATGAATGTGTACATAAGTAGAAAAACAAATCAGTCTCTCTCTCTCTCCCCCCCACTCCCTCCCCCCTTCACTCTTCTCCCTCTCTTTCCCCTCCTCCTCTTCCTCTCCCATCTTCTCTCTCTCCCTAAAATCAATTTTAAAAAGACAGTAAGTGATTAACAAAGGATATAGAAAAAAACATTACCATTCTTCCCTCTACTGATATCACCATCACTATCAGCCTTTCTTCCAATAAACATAAATGACATATGGACTGATTTTCATGGAAAGTAATATTGGTAGCACTATGGTTTATCCCAGAAGACACTGGTCCAATCATAGCTTGACCAGGGACTGCAAAAGTTTCTTTCTTTTTTTTTTTTCTGAAAGGACCAAGGTTATCTCTTTAAGCCTCAATATATACCTTCTCAGAAGTATTTAATAAAAAATATATGAACCACTTACATGACATCTCTTATCTCTTTGGTATGAAAGCGAAAATATAAAGAATGAGAAAAGTGGTGGACATAGAGTTAGTCCACTCACTTACCAGTGTCAAAATCATCATGTATTTAGGCTCAGTTTTTCTGGAGTTTGGGGGTTCTGATCCAGAGCCACTTTGAAACTCTGCCAGCACCTCCCTGGGTGTCCCTTCCTTTTAAAAACTGTGAGCTTAAACTGGATGAAACTGTATCCCATTGATAATCACATGAAAATCCTCTAGGCTGAAAGCCAAAGGATCTTTTTGTACATGATTTTTTTTCTGAACCTTAAACATAACCAGATGAATTTTCTTTTAATACTATCCTACTCAAGTGAATTAAATGAATGATTTGTCTTCTAATGGAAAACCTGCACTTTATCACAGAGATAGATTAATGCCCTAAACTTGACTCCCTAGGGAAGCAGTACCCCTTTTGTGTTATATTCTTCCAGTGTATTAAAGCTTTGACTGTGTAACAATTTGGCTATAGGCATGAGATTTTAGAGTTTTGCAGATGGATTGAGACACATGACAGGTTAACCACCATTATCATGTGAAGGAATGAAGTATAATAAAAATCCTCATAAGCAACATTATTATAATGTTTTACAATTAATTGTCTGTGAAACCAGACTAAAATAAAAGGAAAACACTTTCAATTTTAAAAGGATTCTGTTGTTCATGGCCAAAGAACAAAAACCAAATATAAGCCTTGTAATTGAGCATGGTAGGTTTTTTTACTTGCTTTTAGATTTGTTTTGAATGACCCCATGTATTTCAAAAACATTTCATTATGAAATAGAAGCAAAATCCCAGAAATATGGATAGTGAAAGAGTAGATTTTATGTTGAGTCTGAAAGAGAAAGGCTAACCAACAAATTCAAGTCCATTTAATATTTTAAATAAACTAGTGCTTTTTACATTATTGCCTTACTTTTTGAGCAAAGGACTATGAACATGGTGGTTGATTACTACTATGAAATCTAAGACAGTTCTGATGCAGTTTCATTCATTAAGGCCTTCTAATTACCAATGCTTGAGACAACCTATGTTGATTAAATTGGTGATTTTCAAAGGAGTTGATTTAGTTTCCTGACTCTGTCTAGAAACATTTTTTTGTTCTCACAACTGGAAGGGTATATGACTGGCATCCAGTGGGTAGAGGCCAGAGGTGCTACAGGCATTCTGAAATTCACAGGATGACCCCATGATAAATATGTATCTGGCCCCAAATGTCCATAGCTGGGAAAACTTGAATTAAATACACAGTAGTGCATTTAATGCATAAAGGAGAACTACAGAATATCAATTAACAAGAGGTAGTTTTGTCCTCAAGGGCACAATTGAATTGTATAGTAGAAAGCAGGGTTCATACGGCCTCAGAGAGACTTTGGTAAAATTTCTGGTTCTGCTTTTATGACTAACTTCCTTTAACTTTCTTAGAGCCTCACTGTGCTATTGTAAAATAGAACTGATAGTATAGTTGCTACTTCAAGGGCTTGTAGGACTAAATGAAATAATGTATGTATTGCTTAATCCATTGCCTGGTTCACATAGGATTTCAATAAAAGTTAGCTATCATTCAGGGTACTATAAGGAAGAACCTTGTAGCAATCAGAACTGTCTCAAGATTGATGTTTTTTTTTAGGAGGTAGTTAAGTTTCCTGTTCTTAGATCAGTTGAAGCAGAGTATTGAACAACATCCCATGTTCTTTTCGATTCCATAGGTGTTTATTTAAATGGCATACCACTTTTCTTAATTATACAAAACCATTCCTAAATAAAGCATACAATGGCTGATGGCTTTTTTTGAGTCTTTAGTAACTACAAAATTTTAGGTAAGGTTGACATCAAGTAAGCATAGATAGCACTGACACGTTCAGGAATATTAAGACATCTGCACTGAGACACTGACTCTAACTTTTGCATGCATGTTCCCTAAGTTCGCTCTGCTAAGCAGTGTTAGTTATTTGCTTGGATTCCCCCAGGCTGTTTCCTGTATTTGTACATCTGTTACCAAACTCAGGGGCGTTCTGTTTAAGAAGAGTCTTTAGGTAGTTTGACTTTCCCGCAGCAAGTAAAGCAGGCAGAGTATACATACAAAGCTCTGTCTCCTGGAAGGGAGGCTTAGCTATTGCTTACATACACTATTTGGTTGATTGCATGTTGATTCTTCTTTGCATTTGGCTCAGCATATTCAGTTGGGCTCTGGTCAAGCTCATCTGGTTACAGCTATGTCTGTAAAATACTGTGCTACATTTTAACATTTAGCAAGAAGAGTGGAACCTAATCAATAGAACAAACAAGCAAGCAAAATATAACCAGAGACATTGAAATAAAGCACAAACTGACAGTAACCAGAGGGGAGGGAGAGGGGAATAACAGAGGAAAGAAGGGAAGGGTCTTCAAGGAACATGTATAAAGGACCCATGGACAAAGCCAAAGGGGGTTAGATTGAGGGTGGGAGGTGAGGGTGAGTGGGGTGGGGGAAAATGGTGGTGGGAGAGTTGTTCAAGACAACTGTACTTGAACAACACACACACACAAAAATAGCGTTTGGTAGTACTCACCCAGACCTTGAGACACTTGTCCTATCCAGCACATCCATTGTGTGCCTGTTGCCTAATACAGGTCATGGCTGGCTAGCTATTTATTTCTCCATCTAACATGCATTTTTTTGAGCACTCTCCATGTGCCAGGTGCCATGCAATGTGATGTTCATGTATTATGCCATTTGGCAGATAGGCAGTAAATGTTTATAAATGTTTTATTGCAATTTTTGATAATTAAATTTTTGTAAATTTATTTTGGAGCCCACAGTTGAGCTGGATTTCTGTTCTAACCTTGTTTTGCATGAACTGAGATAAAGTTGTTTGGCTTCAAATTAACCAGTAGTGGAACCTCCACCAAGTGGAGTCCTCTTCATTGACTGGTCCCATTGTCCAGAAAGAGGACACCATGCAGTGAAATTCACATTGTGTTCATACAAAGAAATCTTATTTTAATTAAAGCTAAGATTATACTTTCATCACATTTGAAAGGATTACTCTCCAACACTACTTCTTATTTTGAAACATATTAATATTTTATAATTAGCACTCTTCACCTTAAAACATGTGAAATATGGGCTGGCCCTATTTTTATAAGAACTGTCACAATTAAAGAGTATGTATACTACTGAATATGGTATGTTTGCTTAATATAGGAAATACTTGTAATTTGCTTTAGAATATGTAATTACTACTTGCTTTCTAAATATACAAATTTATTTTCTCAAGCACTTAATTTTCAGAAAGAAATGACTGTAATTTATTTTTGAAATATTAAAGATGTTCAGGGAAAAGCTCTCATAATTTTTTTCATTGTTTAAAAATGGAAACAGGTATGGAAAAGCCCAGCTTAGCCTTCATGTGTTAAGAAGTTCTGGCCTGAGTCATAAGACACATGCCAAGAAAACATAGCTTTCTGCAGGTGCTTAGCGGTGGGAATTGGATGGGGATCTTCTTGTAGTCAGAGACAGTGAATAGTGCTGACCCAGCACTGGCCCTAGACAGTCCTGGAGACTCACATCTGTGTGAGGTTGACCGTAATCAGGAGGCTCTGTTGATGATTCCGAGGGGAATTATTTGGAGAATGGAGAACAGAGTAGAAGAAGAGAGTATGGGATTCAGCACCCTTTGAATCACTCTAGCATGGATTAAGCTTTAAAAGACATCTTTTGCCAAAAAGGAAATTCACGTCTGTGTGAGCAGGGAAAGGATATCTTTTGTTGTTTTTGTGTTTGGTTGTGCCACCTTTTGGCTCTACTTGGGTAAATATCTCAAAGCTCAAATATGATATTTCTAAAAATAAACTCTTCTCCAAAAATAATAATGTTGGCCTTCTATGGAGTTGGATGGTATCAGAGCTGGCTTGGTTGGTTGGCTGGAACATGGCCACTGGTGTGGCAATAGGTCTCTTGTGCCAGTTGAATTTATAGCATTCCACAGCTGTGTTCTGTCCTATGGGAGCATTCCATTTATGTGTGACTCCAAAAGAAGTCATCTCAGAAAGTGCCAATGGATTAGCATAAATCTATCACCATTGTGGAAACTTTAAATATCTTACCAGCAGTGGGCGTGCCATCAAAATATTTAACAGATTGCTTATAATGTGTAAAGCATAGTGGGGCTTAGAGAAATAGTGGCTTTGAATCCTGCCCTCCAGGAACTCAGTGGGTTAGGCGACTAGGAGGGAGGTGCACATATGAGAATGTATATTATCTTTCAAGAAAGGGATAAGTGCCTGCTTAAAATTTGAAGATAATGTACTGTGGATATTCAGGAAAGGGTGATTCTTTTCAACTATAGCAATCAGTTGTTTTGCCATTCATATTTCTGCGAATGCTGGTGTTAAAAATTTAAAAAGGGAAGAAAAATATTATTTATTAGTTCTTATGATAGGGAGAGCCTTTATAAGGTACTTTTATGCCATTTTATCTAGCATCCCTTTAAGATAGATGGGGTAGACTTATTCCTCATTGCAGAGAGGAGGAATGTAAGATGCAGAGAGATTAAGAAACTTGTTTTAAGTTCCATAGTAAGTGGTAGATAATAATTTAAATCTGTTTTAACTGAAAACTTATACTGTCTCAACTATGCCATGGATTTTAGAATTATGTGCAGGAAAATACAGAAGTGTCTGGGTTTGGGAAAATCTCCAAAAATGTTTTCATTTTGATTTGTAGGTAATTGCACTGCCAGGTGAGGATGGTGGATGCTTCTGTAGGTGGAGGGTCAGGAATTGGGGAGGAACAGAGTATGGGTACAGTGTCCTTGGTAGCACTAGTCTTTGAAAACTGGAAATCTAGAACTACATAAGTGAGCATAAAGGAGGAGATATGGGCCACCCAAACTCTCAGAGTACCTACCACAGGGTTGCACAAAGGTTTACGCCCAATGCTTTACTGGTAAAGAACCTCTGTTTGAGAATTGAAAGGTGGTGGGAAACAAGGCCAACATTCAGTAATGGATGTCTGCATATGTATTCGTCTGTCCCCCATTTACTGAATTTCTGATAAAGGAAAGCACTATGAAATACACTGGGGAGAAGAGAATATTCAGATAATATCCTTGTCCTTAGAAAGCTCACATTTTGGTGGGGAACGATGGGCTTGTGTACAAACAATTATGATATCAGAGGTCCTCTGGAGTTTTGATATGAGACAGAATCCTAATTCTCTCTGAGTAGGAAGGTACCGTGGGAGTGCCACAAGGCTCATGGTGTTCAGTAGGAGTGGACAGTGATGGTTCTTGAATGGTAGTTGGGGATAATATCATGAAAAGGCCTGTTTGAGAGGAAGCTAGAGCTGTGTCCTGAAGGCAATAGGAAGGCACTCAAGGATTTAAATTTTAAAAATTTAGTTGTAGAACATTTGTAAACACATAGAAAAATAATGCAAATGGCAATAAATCCATCACCCATAGTTATTTGCTTCAGATGGTTCTCTTTCAAAAAGTAATAAAGTTGCAGATAAATAACTAAATATCTACCCCTATGCCTTTGTTTATCTCTTCAGACCCAGAAAATGTCTCTCTGAAGACTGCTATGTATTACTCCAATGTATACATCTGCACTTTTACCAAATATGTATGTACTTCCAAACAGCACATTATTTTGTAAATTTTAAAATTAGATGGCATCACACTGTTTATTTCTTTCTAGAACATACTGTCTTCACTAACATTATATTAGTACACACAGCTCTAGAAGATATACATTTTTACTGTTTTGAAATAGCTAGGGTTTGTATTTTTGATGGACAGTTAGGCTGTTTCCCTTTTTCTTCTTGTTACACATAAAGCTGCAGTGAAATTTGTCTCCTTGATGTCTCCTGCATACATAGGTATATTTTTCAGAGTGAACTCCTCGAAATAGAATAATGAGATTGTAGCATATGCTTTTTTCAACCTTACTACGCATTGTAAATTGCTCTTCAAAGTGGCTACACTAGTGTATTCTCTGTAGGAGCATGGATTCTTATTTTCTTATATCCTCTTTAACTTTTTTGTTAACGTATTTTTATGGGTATGTTTTAGTTTGCTTTTGTTTTAGTTTGTCTTTTCCTATTGTCAAGATTGCTCATATTTTCATATTGGATATTTGGGATTCCTACTATTTGATTTTTTTGTTTGTTTTTCTTCCTTTTCTTTCTTTTATTTATGATTTCGTGTTCATACATAATCTTTACCTGTTGTCCTATAGGATTATTTGTATTTTCTTACTGAATATAGATAGGGTTTCTTCACATATCTAATGCACCAATTTTGGTTAGAAATGTACATGGCAAATATTTTATTCCAGGTGAGGTTTGTCTCTTTTTTAAAAAAAACTTATTTTTAAAGAGAAGGGACAGGAAGGAGAGAGAGAGGGAGAGAAATATCAATGCAAGCAAGAAACATTGATCCGTTGCCTCTCTTAGGTGTCAGGACCCGAGATCAAACCACAACCCAGGCCTGTGCCCTGACTGGCGGGGAATCTGACTGGTGACCTTTTGCCCTGTGGGGTGAGCCCAACCCGTTGAGCCACACCAGTCAGGGCAAGTTTGTCTTATAGCTTTATTTTATGTCTTTTTAAAAATAACATAAATATCTTTCTTTCCCAATCTGAAAAAGATTTTCTATATATTCTAAGAGTTTTAACATTCTGCTTTACACATTTAGGACTTTAATTCATCTTTGGCATAGTGTGTGAATAAGGGTACAATTTTATCTACATATCCCTTCCCATATGGTAAGCAATTACCACAACACATGCATTCAATAGTTCATCGGTGCAGGTCACTTATAATGCTACCTCTCTCTTATAACCAGTTCCCATATATAGGTGGTTTTGTTTCTAGGGTATTTATTTAGATTTACTGTTCTAGTCTAAACTTTGTCAATACTAAATCTTTATCATTATTAAAGTTTTAAAATAAAATTTGATATTTGGTAGTACAAATCTAATTTTTCTTCCTCAAAGTCTCCTTGGCTGCTTTTTGGCCTGTTTTCCTTTTACTTGAAATTTTTAATCAGTCTGTCAAGTCTCATACCCATACTCCAACACAGGACACCTGGGTTCTGATGAGAATTGCATTGAATGTATGGATTACTTGAGGAAAAATCTTTGGCCTTTATGATACTGAGTTTTGCCATATAAGCCCATTTATTTTTCCATGTACTTATAATTTTTTCCTTCAATTATAACTTGGTTTCATTTACCCTATGCATGCCATTGTTTTTTATGGCCATCATGAAGAGTATCTTCAAAAAATACATTGAAAATATTCTTGCTTCTAGAATAAGGAATGTTATTTGATTTTTAAGAGCTTAGTTTTGCATGTAACAACTTTGCTGAGTCTGTTATTTTATTTTTATATAGATTTTTATATTTAGATAATTGTCCCTAATAATGATTTTTTATTCCTTTCTCAATCTTATACTCTTTTCTTGTTGTCTTATTTTTCTTACATTGTCTATTATAGTACTAAATAGAAGTGATGATGGCAGGCATTTTTGTATTACCCTAGTTTTATTCAAAGAGAATTCTAACATTTCACCATTACTTACTATGTTTTCTAAAGGTTTTAAGGTTTAATATTTAAAAAACCTCATCTTTTTATTTTGATATAATGGCTGTTGCATACTTCAAAATGATGAATGAGTGCTTAAATTATCAAATGTTCCTTCTACATCTGTATCAGTAGTATGGGTGGGCACGAGATGGTAAAGTCCCAGCCCATGACAGTGGCAGTGAATATAGCACAAATAGAATCTTGAGGATTTTGCTATTAGTTGTGAGAGAGGATAGAGAGAAAATAGTTCTTGGAAGATTCTGATTTAGGAGACCTGGGTAAATGGTAGACTCATTACTTGAATAGGGAATAGAAAAAGAGTAACAATTTTTAGGAATGGATTTCAAGCTCACTAAGATTTGCTGCAACTGAGATGTGTTGGCTATTTAAAAGTTAATATTCAGCTGACTTTTTGATACAATTATTTAAAATTCTTGAATGAAAGAGTTAAGTGTGTTCTGGAGATTAAAAAAATTGTGATTTGGTGGTATCAAAGTGACACAGAGCGGAGAGAGTTTGCAGAATAAGGAAAGAAGAGGCTCTGGCTCCATCCCAGGAACTTGTACCAATGTGGGACAATAGGAGGGGCTCCCATTGGAGTCTGGAAATAAATTGCTCCCAGGGAGAGTGGTGTCAAGGTAGCCCTAGAGAAAATGTTTCAACTGAAAAAAAGGCATCTACAGGAACCAAATGCAGGGAAGTTAAGATAGAGGGCCAGAAAGAGTTGACTTCATTTGTCAGTTGGGAAATCCCAGAGGCCTTTCACAGAGGCAGCGTCAGTAAAGTGCTAAGGGCAGACACCGGACCTCAGAGAGATGGAGCTTTAGCAGGAGGTGAGGAAATGCGGAAGGCAAATGAAGACCTCTCTCTCATGGAGCTTGCTGGTGAGGGGAAGGAGATAAAGGAACGTGCAAGTAAAAGAGTCAAGGGAAGAGAGATCCTTTTAGAAGTAATTGTTTAAGTTTCCCTGTGTTGGAATTCTAGGGGTAAAGCATGGGAGGTTAAACTTTAGTTGAATGCGATTATGAGGTAGTCGCTGGATGTGGTGAAAAGCTGATCAAAGTTTTATGACTGGAGAGTTTTAATTGAGTAATTGTTCAGGGATATATTTGCCTTCCCTGTGACTCTTCTTACTTGTGTCTACAGGCATGGGGTTACGCAAAAGAATTTCATATAAAGCAAATTCAAAGTCTGGTGCCAATCCCTGTGTAACAAGGAGGTTCTTAAACAGGAGTAAAACCTTTAATAAATGTAAAATAGCACAAAGCATTTTTAAAATCATTACTATAAAACATAAACATTTTTGTGCCTTATTTCTGCCTAACAACCATATGCCAATGATCAATGAATCTCTAATATGGAAAAAATACATAAATTGAAAAAAAGTAGCCTGGCCTGTTCAGGAAAGGATGTTGAATCTATTTTGGTTATCATGATTCAACCCACAGGGTCTGTTAGTCTGTAACAGAGGAAGTCCTTGTCCCTGCTGTTGCGCCAACATTAGAATCAGAGGACAACCATATTCTAGACTTTATTTATTCTGGCACAGCTTAGTTCATTGGATTTGTTTCCAATTTAAATGATATCTTTGCCAGGTGAAGTTGGTAATGGCTACAGAAATGTAAAAATATGTCTGTAATCCAGAAATACACTATCTGTGTATTTAGCTATTATATGAAAATTACATTTGTGATGGAATGGGCAAATTTTTCAAGTTGCCAAATTTATTTTTGTAGTTGAAATTAGCCAAAATTGCCAACTTAAGTTGGGTTGCAAGAAACCAGTTCAGGGTTTCCATGGAAACATGATTTCATCCCATCTATGAAAACCCATTTTGTTTTTTTCTCCTTTATCATGGAACTTGAATCTCTGCAATGTTTTTCCTGTGATTCTTGCTCCAAGAAAAAGAACACAGGTTTCAAATTAGAAAAATATCCACATTTGACCCATTAAAGTTTAACTCCATGGAACATGGTCATTTAGGCAGATAAACAATGGCTGTAATCTAAAACCTTTCCTATTTAGGTGCAACTATGCATTTTTGTCACTTTTTGCTTTGTATCTTTAAATATTTTGGCCAACATCCAGTAACAATTATTTCAAGTTATGTTAAAATTACTTCATACTTCTAATATTCTTATTATCTGCTGTCCAGCTGATTTAGAAATCTTATTGAAAGAGTTGTAACACTCTTCTTTTTATTTTTCCCCATGCCTATCCCAAAGCCTGACACAAGTTGGTTCTCAGTAAATGGTTACTGAGTCAGTGATGCAACAAATATTTCAGTGCCTTCTATGGACTCAGCATCATTAAAGACCCAGTGGAATGCAAAATACATAGATAAGATGCTTTCTTTTTTGCTGTTAGGGATCTGGGGAAGGTGAAGAATGAAATGTAAATGCTTGCTACTAACTATTTGACCTCACATAGACCAGAGCTTTACTATCTCACTTAATCTCTAGAACACTCCTGGAAGTGCTGTGGGTTACTCTGATTTTTCAGATGAAGAAACTGTGGCTAGGCAAGGTTTGAGAACTTGCCCAGGCTAATGATTGCTGGACCCAGGGTTCGATGACCAGACCTGCACCGGCAAGTACACTTACTAGTTCGGGAGACATTTCTTCTGTACATAAAGCAGTTGGCAAAGTAGTAAATGTCACTGGTTGTGACGAGTTCAGAAAAGGAAAGGTTATGTGAATGGGAGTAATTATGTATAATATAAATAAAAGGGCCATTTACTAAGTGATGAACTCTGTACAGTATATCTAATCAGTGCTACATATTTGCATTTTGTCCACTGGAATACAATATCTTGCCTCTTAGAATAGTTTCTTAAATGTCTACCATTTGTTTTTTTAAAAAGCAGGCTACACAATGATATAATTTTTGGTAAAAAACCAAAACGAATACATGCAAATTGATTTTGATAATTATCATAGATTCACAGAATGTCAGATTGGTCAACCTTTCTCTTTTTATAGAAAAAAAAAAACAACTCTCAGAGAGTAGTCCCAGCTGATATTTTTTCTTTCTTTCTTGCCTAAATTCACATGATTGCAGAGTCAGGCTAAATACATTCTTCCAATACTCTGTCTAATGTTCTTTAAGCCCCATAATGTTTTCACTCATAGATTTGTAGCAGATAGGTACACACCATTAAGTTATAATTTCAGAAAGATAATTGCGATCATTATTCTACTTAAATAAGTTTTGTCAATGTGTCATTACTCTAACAAACCTAGGATCTCTCCATAATTTACAGCAAAATTATGCTATAAAATCATGGTTTACTAAGTGGTTTATATTCACTATAAGGAACATTATTTTGGGAGAGGCTCTGTTTCTGATAAGCAGTTAACATTAAATAATGTATCAGTGGATATCTGTTGAGTGATCATAGAGTCATTATAATTCAAAATAGAAAAATAATGATCCAGAACTTTAAAAATGAACCTAAATATACAGCATATATCAATTATATGAGGCCCTAAGTTACCATGAAGCACCTGCAGGAAACCCTCTGGTGTACCATATCTGTAGTTTGTATATAAGAAATGTCAGTGAATTGCTTATCACTAATGTTATTGGTCCTTTTAAAATTAAGAATGATTTAGTAGTAAATTACTCAAGTTCTACCAAGTCTCTTAAACCAGTTGGGAAATTTGAATTGCTGCCATCTTTTTCTCCAGTGTCCACTTGACAATTTCACAATCATTGAAACTCATCAAACTTGGTTAGAAAAATATCAGAAAAATAACTACTTATACAACACCATACTTAGAATTGCTTTTATTAGCATAACCATTCATTGAGTTTTGATTTAAGTGGTATAAATTGAGGTATTTTATTAATTACATGGCTTTGAGAGCAGGCTGACAGCTCTGGGAGGGGGTTTGGGGTGGAGAAATCAAGCGAAAATGATAAAGAACTCATGGGCAGGGACAAGCGTGGTGATTGCGGGGTGGGCTTGAGGTGGGAGAGGGTGTAAGGGGAATAAATGGGAATGGAAAAATACAATAAAAAATAACCTATTAAAAACATAAATTAGAAAGGGGACTTGGGGGACTGGGTGAAAAATGTGAAGTGATTCAAAAGTACAAATTGGTAATCACAAAATAGTCACAGGGATGTAGAGTACAACATAGGCAATATAGTAAATAATATTGTAATAACTATATGTGGTGTGTTACAAGGTGTAATATATATACGTATATTATTATCACTGGTTGTGACAATATATATATGAATGAATGAACTGGGTATTTAAAATATGGGCAGGACCTCTTTTGTAAAGTATAGGATCGTCTAACCACTATGCTGTACACTTGAAACTAATGCAAAATAATATTAAATGTAAAGTATAATAAAAAAATTTTAAGTAAATTAAATAAAATGAACCCTTAAAAAAAGTTTAGTTTAATTTGAAACTAGAAACTGCAAGAGGGAGCAACTTAATGATGAAAAATATGTAGTTTTTAGAGAATGGCCTAGTGAATAACATTTGTTAAGAAAAGGTTGGGGAGAGTTGCACTAATTATTATATATATCACACATACATTTAAGCTACAGTTGGTTAATTAGTCTAGAATAGAAACACTGCAAACCAGATGGGATTTTTTAATGGAGGTAAATAATTTAATGCAGTGTTTTCTTCCCTGAAATGGCTGAATGTTTATATTACTATTATGCATGTGCTTTGAATGCATTGCTGCTATTAGCTATACCTAAGAATTTTGTTTGTGACATAATTTTTAGTAAATCCTGGTCATTATGAAGGATTAAAGTAAGAAAAACACAAGTAAAACAAACTGGGTTTACTATTTATCTTAGAAAAAATAGAATAGAAAATTTGTATTCTGTATACAAATTCTCTGTTGATCATATGTGTTAAAAATATCTTTAACCACTGTGTAGCTTGTTCTTTTATTATTTTATACCTTTTTTTTTGAATACATAAGAAGCTAGAGCACACACAGCCATCATGCTAACTGGTGAATAGCACCTAATGTCCAGTCCGTGTTCAGTTTTCTCTGATTGTCTCAAAAATATCTATGTACAGTTTATTATTTAAATGAGGTTCTCATTAAGTCCACAACCGTATTTAGTTGATGTGTCACTTAAGTCCCTTTACTTTTGTTTTCATGTCATTTAATTATTAATTGTACAAGTTTTCATCTTCTAGATTTTACTGATTTTATCCTCTTGGTGTCATTTAATATATCCCCAAATGTCCTATGATTGGGTGTAGAGACTGGTATAGAATCTGGTTTTACTTTTTATTGGCCAAAAAGAATTTGCATATGGGAATGCACTCCGTCTAACTGTGTCATGTCAGGAGGAATGTCTCATTCTACTTTAATGGTGTTAGCGTAGCTGAGTGGGTTCTAGTGCGATCACGTCTAGTGCGTCTGTCCTAACAGTGTTTGCAGCGCTCGTAAGCCTCGCCTAAATACATTATTTCATTAGTGATTGAACAATATAAATTTCTAACTGTATTATTCTCCTGGCATATATTAACTGTTTTATTATCCTGGAATAGCACCCACATAGGGTAAGTAGGGTAAATGTTTGATTCTCTTTTGTGTCTTGCAGCGACCTCTGAAGGTGACCCACGGCGTATTTTTTATTATATTTATACAATTATGAACTGATATATTTAGTATATTGTTATATTTAAATCCATTGGAGTTAATATTTTTAATGATCAGATTATTCTATCTTTAGCCAATAGGAGCCCCTCCACTTAGCTCTTAGGTCCTTCTGATCTAATCCCAGTAATTTTTAGGACTTTCCTTGCTTTCAGAATGACAAGATTTCTCTGTCTCCTATGTCATGTGCCCCAGATCTGGAATCTGCTATTTTCCCAAAAACCTTGGTTTCTTTTAATGGGAAATGATATTTAAAAACTGTAGTTGGGGTGCTAGAGTTAATGATTTCATTCGTACCACTTGAGCATAAATTGCTCTTTTCCTCCCATTTGCTCTTTCGTCTATGACATTTGTTTTTGTGTATTTTCCTGTATTGCTATTTAACTTTGCACATAATTATATTTTGTTTTCTAAATAGGCAAACAAGGTGCATTTAGGGCTAGAGCTCACATCTCATGGTTTTTTATCTGCATTCTTTCGGTGTACCATGGATAAATTGGAAGATTAGTTCATTGGAGAACAATGTGAGCTGAGTGAGAGGTTAAAATTTTAATAGCTTTCCTTTGGGGAATTTACTGTTCTGACACAATCATCAAAATTAGAGTTGAAAAAGAAGTAGGCTAATATATATTAATATGAGAGGAATTTAGGGATAAAAAAGGAGCTACATTATAAGTGCAGCTTAAAACTACCAACAGAATCCCAAGACCTAATTTCTGTGTATTTGCTGGCACAGTCAAATAGTAGACACTATACTCCACGTTCCTTGGCTATCTTTTATTGGTCTCATTTCGAATGTTGAACAGATATGTGTATTTTTTGGTTGCTTGACTATTTAAAAGTTGCTTTGGCCAGATGGGATTTTAAATCACTAAAGTGCAGACAACCAAATTACTACAGTTCACTTTGACTTGTGTGGCTTCAATGGATGTTGGGTGATGCACTCCACAAAGGACTAAAAAAACCAGTCATCCACTCTACAGTATGACAGCTACCTCTGCAATGTGTAAAACAATAGCTTCTTTGAATCCAACAGCCTATTATAAAGTGATGATTTACAATTACCTCTCTGCCTACTGCATCAGATTTCTGTTTAGAGAAATATGATAATAAATATCAGTTGTTTAGTTAACTATCAATTGTTATACACAATGAAGGTGACATTATTTACATATTTTGGGGGGCATGATTTGACCTATGAAATTCTAAAAGTTATAAATATAGATGTATTGTTTTAATGATATCTAAACTAACCAAATTCTACATACATACATATATACATGAATTAATTCTTAACTTTTCTACCAGTTTGTCAGAATTTGCCCTTCTCAATTCTATCTGTCCAATTGATGCTTCCTTCTACCAGTACAACTACATTAATATCAGAAATATGGAACACAATAAATGTGTGTGTGCGTGCATGTGTGTGTACAAGTGTAGTGACCAGAATTTTCGTTTTCCCACCTTTTTCTGTTTCACAACTTAGTTCAAAGAGACAGGCTATAAATAAGCATGAGTGTTAATGTCTCATGAGGGGACTATTTTTAGTCTTTGATTATATTTGAGGATTTTCTAGCCAAGGAAACAATTAAATTATGAGATGGCATCTTTCTTGAAAGTCCCTCCTTTTAAACATTTTTATTACATTTGTGGTGCCTCCTTATGGAATTCCCTTGCCTTTCTTGTGGGCCCAGTGGAAAATACATTATCCACTATTCTCAGACATTTTCTCACAAGTACTTATTTTGATTTTTATAAAGTACCAGAGATGGGGTAGTAGGATGGGATAAACATATAAGGTAAAGAAATGGAAGAGACATGAAAATAAAAGGATAATAATTGATCAATTTATTTTTTATGCTTTCTTTGAGAATCAAATTCTTAAATTTTATATAGCTCTTTGCTTTTGAAAATGGAATGATCTACTTAATGTGAAAACCTGGCCATGCTGCATACATGCTTACAACCCTCCACTGGATTTAATTTGCACTTAGGGAAAAATTCCAGAGTAAACTAACATGCTACGTGTTGTCCTTGCTATGCTTTAGGCCCCACCACTCTTCCTTTCACTCCCATACTCGTTCTTTCCTGACCGTCCTTCTGTTCCTAGAACAGATCGAACTTACTCCATCTCCACAAGGAAAATTTTGTCTTCAGCTCCTGGCCAAGATGGTTTTTTCATGGCTTTTTCAAGGATAAGCTCAAATAGCATCTTGTCAGAGGCCTTCTCTGACCTCCAAATGTAAACCAATCCTTTCTTTTCCCTGGCAAGACTGACAGGCCTCTTTGGTCTAGAATCTCCCCCTGCACCATTTTGACTTCTATGGTGCATATACCAGCTTTCCCCTAGTGCCACCCCACAATGGATTTAACTGACTGCAAGGGAGGAAGAAGTGCTTTTTCTCTATCCAATTATCTTGTTAGGTTTTCATGCACTGGGGCCTATCCATTGATGTTTCTATTTTCTCTGCGTGCTCAGTATAAGAAACCCCAACCCCTACCATCTCGGCCAATGGTGGAGATGATCTGTGCTCCAGACAGACTGTCTAATGGTAGTACTATATAGATTCACTTAAAAGAAACTATTAACCTTGTGTCTTGTGACCAGGCTAAATTTACTTAATAGTTCTGCTAATGTTTTTGTAGATTTCAAAAGGTTTTCTTTGTAGATAGACAGTCATGTTTTACTACTTTATATTTTTATTTTTCATTTTGTATATAGCACTGACCAGGACTCCCTGTACATTATTTTTTAAAAGTGATGTGAAAGTATATCCTTAACTTACTGATTTCGTGGGGAATGCATTTAGTCTCTTATACTTCAATATGTTAGCTGTAGATTTTTTATAGATGGTGTTTGTTAGGTTGAACAGGTTCCCTTCTACTTAGCTTGCTGAGAGTTTTATTATGAATGGGTGTTAAATTTTGTTAAATGCCTTTGCTGTATAAATTGAGATGTTCATGGGATTTTTAAAAAGTCTCTTAGTATAGTAAGTTATTATATATCAATTGAGTTTTGAATGTTAGGCTAATCTTGTGTTTCTGGGATAAATCTCACTTTATATATATATATATATATATATATATATATATTTCTAGATTTGATTTGCTATTCTTTTATTATGGATGTTTACATCCTTGTTCATGAAGTATCAACTATAGCTTTATCTTAATGATCTTTTTTAGTTTTTTATTAGGGTTATGTTGGCCTCATACTAAAAGTTGGGGAGAGTTCACTCTCCATTTTTATATACTGTATTTTTTCAGACTATAAGATGCATTTCCCCCCAAATTTGGGAGGAAAAAAGGGGTGTGTCTTATAGTCCAAATGTAGCTTACCTGATTCACTGTGGTGGTGGAGGAGTGGGGGTGGTAATTTCTTTTCATGAAAGAATTTTTTAGTGTTATTTTTTTCCTTAAATGTTTGGTCAAAATTACTAGGGAAACAATCTGGACCTGGAGTTTCTTTGTGAGAAAATTTTTGGTTAAAAATTCAATTTATTTTTAGATAATTTCAATTTACAGCTGTTAAAAATAAGTAATGTTTTAAGAATTTGTCCATTTCATCTGCCAACTTTTTAACCTGTTAGTGCCTGTAGGATCTGTAGTGACAGTCCCCTGCTTCAATATTGACTTAGGTAACTTGTGTTTTATGTCTTATTTGTTCATTATTCTTGCAGATATTTAGCAGTATATTCATTTGTTCAAAGAAATAACTTTATTTCTTAATTTTCTGTTTCACTGATCATTTTCTTTATTTTACTTTTTGTGTTTAATTTGTTGTACTTTGTCTAGCTTTGTACTTTGTTTAAACTTCTTACGATAGAAGTTTAAATGTTGATTTTTAATTTTTCTTTTTTCAATAAATGTTTGTTTATTTAAAAATTTTTAAAAACATATTTTATTGATTATCCTATTATAGTTGTCCCATTTTCCTCCTTTATTCCCCTCCACCCTGCACACCCGTCCAACCCACATTCCCCCTCTTTAGTTCATGTCCATGGGTCATACATATAAGTTCTTTGGCTTCTACATTTCCTATACTATTCTTAACCACCTCCATCTATTTTCTACCTACCATTTATGCTAATTATTCTCTGTGTCTTTTCCCCCTCCTTCCCTTCCCACTCCCTCTCTGATAACCCTCCATGTGATCTCCATTTCTGTGATTCTGTTCCTGTTCTAGTTGTTTTTTAGTTCATTTTTGTTTTAGGTTCAGTTGCTAATAATTGTGAGATTCTTGTCATTTTGCTGTTCATATTTTTTATCTTCTTTTACCTAGATTAAGTCCCTTTAACATTTCATATAATAAGGACTGGGTGATGATGAAATCCTTTAACTTGACCTTATCTGGGAAGCACTTTATTTTCCCTTCAATTTTAAATGATAGCTTTGCTGGGTACAGTAATCTTGGATGTAGGTCCTTGTCTTTCATGACTTAGAATACTTCTTTCCAGCCCCTTTTTGCCTGTAAGGCTTCTTTTGAGAAATCTGCTCTCAGTCTTATGGGAACTCCTTTGTAGGTAACTGTCTCCTTTTCTCTTGCTGCTTTTAAGATTCTCTCCTTACCTTTAGTCTTGGGTAATGTAATGATGGTGTACCTTGGTGTGTTTCTTCTTGGGTTCAACTTCTTTGGGACTCTCTGAGCTTCCTGGACTTCCTGGAAGTCTATTTCTTTTGCCAGATTATGGAAGTTCTCCTTCAGTGTGTTTTCAATTTCTTGGTCTTCCTCTTCCCCTTCTGGCACTCCTATGATTCAGATGTTGGAACATTTAATATCCCAGAGGTTCCTAATCCTCCTCATTTTTTTAAATTCTTGTTCCGTTGAATGTTTCTTTTTTTCCCTTCTGCTCCAGACCTTTGATTTGAGTCCCAGTTCCCTTCCCTTCACTGTTGGTTCCCTGTAGATTTTTCTTTATTTCACATAATACAACTTTCATTGTTGCCTGGGTCTTTTTTTATACTGTTGAAGTGCCTAGTGAGTTCTTGGAGCATCCTGATTACCAGTGTTTTGAGCTGTGTGTCTGATAGGTTGGCTATGTCTTCATCACTTAGTTGTATTTTTTCTGGAGCTTTGAACTGTTCTTTCATTTGGGCCATTTGTTTTTGTTGTTGTTGTGGTGGTGGTGGTGGTGCGACTGTTAGGTAGTAAGGGGTGGAGCCTTAGGTATTCACCAGGGTGGAGCAACTCATGTCATTGTGTTGTGACACTGTATATGGGGGAGGGGTCTGAGAGGGAACACTGCTGCCTGCTGGGCTCTCTACAGGATTTCAGTTACTTCCTCTGCTACCCATAAGAAAATTGGGTCCTTCTGGTGCTGATTCCCAGATGTGTGGGTTTGTGTACATTCTAGGACCCTATGGGTCTCTCCAACCAACTCTCCTGTGAGGCTGGGAGTTTCTCCTGCTACCGCCTCAACCCCCACAGGTGTTCACAGTCGGAGGTTTGAGGCTTTATTTCCCCATGGTTGAACCTTGGGTTGCGTGGTCTGTCTTGCTCCTCAGTTGTTCCTCCTGGTTTATCTGCACATGAATGTGGGACTGCCCAGTCTGCCAGCCGCTGCCTTGCTGTGAGTCCCCTCTGCCTGGTTGCCTGTCTCAGCCCCTCCTACTGGTCTGGATGAATATTTCTTCTTTAACTCCTTGGTTGTTGGACTTCCATACAGTTCGATTTTCTGTCAGTTCTGGTTGTTTTTTGTTTTTAAATGTATTGTTGTCCTTCTGATGTTTTTAGGGTAAATCCTTTATCTAAGCAGTACTTTAGCTGCATTATAAAATTTGATTTAAAAAATTATTGGTCTGTTTGGAATATTTTGTGATATCTCCTATGATATTTTATTAGAGCTGACATAAAATATTATATTAGTTTCAGGTGTATCTAATAAAATATTATATTAGATTCAGGTGAATCATAGTGATTCAACACTTATATACCTTACAATGTGATCAACACGGTAAGTTTAGTAACAACCTGTCACTGTACAAAGTTGTTATAATATTTTGGGTATATTCCCTGTGCTGTACATTACATCTCCATTACTTATGTATTTTATAACTGGAAGTTTGTACTTCTCATTCCCCTTCACATTTTCCACTCATCCTCCCCAAAACATCCGCTGATGTTCTGTATCTACCAGTCTCTTTCTATTTTGTTTATTTTATTTTTTTTATATTTCCTGTATAAGTGAAATCCTATAGTATTTGTCTTTCTTTCTTTGGCCTATTTCATAACACTGTTTAGGTTCATTCATATCACAAATGGCAAGATTTTATTCTTTTTTATTGCTGAGTAATATTCCATTGGGTATATACCCCAGATCATCTTTATCCATTCAGCTATTGATGGATACTTGGGTTGCTTTTATATCTTGGCTACTGTAAATAATGCTGCTGTGAACATAGGGGTGCATATATCTTTTTGAATTACTATTTTCATTTTCTCTGGATATATACCCAGAATTGGAATCACAAGGCCATATGGTAGTTTTATTTTTTATTTTTTGAGGAACATCCATCCATGCCAGTACTTGTCATTTGTTAATAATAGCCATTCTAACAAGTATGAGGCAATATCTCGTTGTTGTGATTTGCATTTTCCTGGTGACTAGTGATTGTTAAACATCTTTTCATATGTCTGTTGGCCATCTGTATATCTTCTTTGAAGAAATGCCTATGGAAGGCTTCTGCTCATTTTTTTTAAATTAGAATGTTTATTTTTATTTTTGATGTTGAGGTGTATGAATTCTTTATATATTGTAGATATTAACCCCTTATTGGATATATTATTTGCAGATATCTTCTCTCATTCACTAAGTTGTTCTTTTGTTTTATTCATGGTTTCTTTTGCTGTGCAAAACCTTTTTAGTTTGTTATAATTCCATTCATTTATTTTTGCTATTTCCAAGAGAAACACATCCAGAAAAATACTGCTAAGATCAGTGTCAAAGAGTTTATTGCCTATGTCTTTTTTTTCCTAGGAGTTTTGTGATTTTAGTTTCTATATTTAAATCTCTAATCCATTTTGAGTTTATTTTTGTATGTGGTGTAAGAATGTCTTCCAAATTTATTTTTTTGCATGTATCTGTTCAGTTTTCCTAACACCAATTATTGAAGAATCTGTCATTTTTTAAATTGTATATGCTTGCCTCCATTATCATAAATTAATTGACCATATGTATGGGTTTATTTCTGGACTCTCCCTTTTGTTCCATGATCTATGTCTGTTTTTGTGCCACTGCCATACTGGTTTAATTATTAAAGACTCCGCCAAAACACTGTTAGAACTAATAAACGAATTTAGTAAAATTGCACAATACAAAATTGATACAGAATAATTGATACAGAAATCTGTTGCATTTCTATATATTAAATTATCAGAAAGCAAAATTAGAAAGTTCCCTTTAAAATTGCATCAAAAGGAATAAAATACCTAGCCATAAATTTAACCCAGGAGGTGAAAGACCTGTACTCTGAAAACTGTAAGACATTGATGGAAGAAATTGAAAATAACACAAATGGAAGGATTGACCATTCTCATAGATTAGAAGGATTAATATTGTTACAGAACAGACCTGGGGTGGTGGTGGACAATATATTACTGAATGGACCCCTACTGTGTGCTCCAGGAGTCCTCCCCAGTACTAGGTTCACCTTGCCCACTGCCAGGGAAAGTTGTCTCTCAATGGCAGAGATAGGTGAAAAGAAAATAAATTATTTGTTCAAAAAGTTATATAGATTTAGAGTAATGATTTAAAGTCTTCATTAAAACACTAAAGTCTTTTAGAATACACACCAACGCACACAGTCCTTCCTTCACTGTCTACCCAGTCTGAGGCACCATATCTCAGGAAAAGAAGTAGAAGTCCATGGCTCAGGCAGCCCCTCAGTTCTGGCACAATCAGCTGTGTTGTCACCACAATCTCCAGTTAATCCAAAACCATGTGACACCTTCTCATGGCCCATCAGCAGGAGTCATTTCACCCCTTTTCTTCCCAGCAAGGCCTCTCCTGCTTCCTAAGCCATGTGGCAAAAGGGAGTACCCCAAAGCCATGTGGTCCCTACCTACTCCAAAGTTGTGTGGGCCCCAACCTTCCTTCTTTTCTCTCTCACACAGGCACTGTAATCAGGGAGAGTTGGCTCCCAGTTCCATCCTGGGTTGAAGTCACTCCCATCTCCCTGGACCAAAGCATAGCCATAACTGTTTAACATATCCATGAAACCAGTTAAAAGTTATAGATCTGTTAAATGACCATGCCAGAAGTTAGCTGCAAAACTGTTGCTATGCAAAACAGCTCTGAATGACCCTGCTCTATGTGTCCCATCCCCCAGTTCAGGCTTGTGGGGGTGAGGACATCCTATATTTTAATATTTCTTGGACACCCTGAGTTCTAGACCCTATTACAAATTTCCTATTTGGGCCCCTCCTTGGCTGCACAGTGTTACTGTATCATTAAAGTGTCTATAGTACCCAAAGCAATCTACAGATTCAATGTAATCCCTATTAAAATACCAATGACATTTTGCACAGAATAGAAGAAATGATCCTAAAATTGATATGGAGCCACAAGAGACCCCGAATAGCCAAAACAGTATTGAGAAGGAAGAACAAAGCTGGAAGTATACTCCCTGATTTCATATTATACTATAAAACTATAGTAATCTTTTTCCCTGTTAACTTATGAACTGTTTAGAAGTATATTGCTAAATTTTCAAGCATTTTGGGACATTATTCCTTTTCTTTTTAAATGTAATATCATTTTGGTCAAAGAACATAAACTGTGTAATCTCAGTTCTTTGGAATTTGAGGATACTTTTTCTCCAGCATAGAATCTATTTCGGTGACTATTTTATATGCATTACAAAAGAATGTATATTCTGCTGTTGTTAGGTGGAATGTTCTTTGTATGTGAACTAGGTGAAAAGTAGCTGTTTTGTACCATTACTGATTTTTTGTCTAATTCAATGGTTGATGAAAATGTGTTGAAATCTCACATTATGACTTGAATTTGTCTTTTTCTTTTTTAGCTTAAATTTTTTTTGCTTCATGATTCAGAAACTTTATTATATATTTACATATTTAAGATTTTTATATCTTTCTGATCTGTTGCTAGTTTTGTTCCTATGAAATTTCTATCTAAAATTCTTATTATTGCCCCTCTGTAATGTGTCTTTTTTCTCTACTTTTAAGAATTTTCTCTTTTATTCCTATTTTCAACTAATTATGATGTACCTAAGTGTGACTCACTTTATAACTCATTGGGCTTTGTTGAACTTCTTTGATTTGGTTGTTTGCAATCTTTGTCAATTTGGAAAAATTTTGGCCATTGTATTTTCAAAGATCTCTTCATTCACTTTCTGCCTTCCATCTCAAAAACTAACTACTTGACTGCTAAATCAAGATTACTTGGTATTTCCCCATAGATTTCAAATGCTTTGCTTCTTTTATTATCATCCTTCCCCTTGCTTTGGGTTTCATTTGTAATAATTTCCATTATTGACTTAATCTTTGAGTCACATAGTTGATTTTCTCCTTATACATAGTTGGTTAAGCCCATTGACTAAATTCTTTTTTGATATTTTTTTATTATAAGCTTTTCAGTTTGTATCTTTTTTTAGTTTCCAGTTCTTTCTAAAATTTTCCATATTTTTGCACATTGTTGTCCATCTTCTTTATTAGATCTTTTAATAAATTTATTATAAGTGTTTTATAAACCTTGTGTGATATATCTGACATTTAGACCATCTCTGGATCTACTTATACTGAGTGTTTTCTCCTGATCAGTAATCAGATTTTGTTGCTTCTTCTTATATTTTGTGATAACCTTGGGAGATTTCTTTCAGCTTTTCAGTATGGCTTTCAGCTTTTTGTGTTTCTAAATACTGTTTTTCTCTTGTCCTTTTTTTGGCCTCCTGCTTTTCATGATCTCTCTCTCCACTGTGGTAAAGGACTAGAGTGCCTTGGAGGGACTTCTCTCAGTTTTGTTGCTTCTCTTCCAGCCTTTCACAAATCAAGGGTTTGTATTTGAGATAGACCCTGGGTATCTGCACAGTGTATGCATGGGGGGATCTCTGTAGGCTGTTAAACTGCTCTCATCTTTCTTTGTATTACTTGTCTCCTCTATGAATTCAAAATTCATGGGGAAGAGTTGCTGGGTGGGACATACATGTTCTGTGACTGGGGCCTCTCAGAATTCTAATTCGTCTCCCCAGCTTTGATTGGTGTCTTTTATGCTTTGGCAAATTCCTCTTCTTGAGGAGGCTTCCCTTTCTGCTAGGAATAATAGCAGCTCTGAATATTTTCTACCTTAGAAAGGATTAGTAACTTTTAGAATTTGGTTCATTTAGGTTTCTTTAAATCCTGTCTTATTTCTGGGTTTAAAAATGCTATCATTTTATAATTATTCTGATTGTTATTATTGTTGGGAGTGAAAGTCTTGTAATTTTCCACATTGTAACCAGAAGTGAAGTCCTTGGATTTACTTAAAAGACATATTTAAGTCATGTAACAACATGTTTATAAATCAAATAAAATATATCTTAAAGTTTATACTCCATTAAAAAATTAAATGCAATCACTCAGCTTTATCATATAAATATTTTTACCAGATATCCTTTGAGTGTTTTAAAAGTGCAAGTCCACATTTAAAAGAAGAACGTTGCTACCATTGAGATAATAATAAGAATGTGATAAAGCTTTACAGAAGATACTAAAAGGAATGCTAGTAAGTATTTTGGACAAAGCTCAAAGTTTTACAGAAGTTTAGAATTTTTCAAGATAATTATGAATTAAAAGACTTTTCATGGTCTTCTTCAGCTCCTACTCATTGTCCTCTTGCATAATATATTTACAATGTGGCTATTTGAGATACACAAATTAATTTTAAGGGTAGTAAAAATTAACTGTACTGAAACTCGATATTGCAATTTTAAAATTAGCCTTATAATGGATAGGTATTTTTCTTAATTTTTCTAATATATTTGACCCTCTTTTTTTCCTTTTTTTTTTTAGGAATCCTAAAACCAAAATACTAGAAGGAAAACAGAAACATGGCTTACCTTATGCCATTTCTTTGGATAGTTTTGGTCCTGCTTCTTCAGAATTCTGTATCAGCTGAGGATGGGGAAATAAGATCAAGTAAGAGCTATTAGCATTGCTCCTTTTTGTTATCAACACATTGATTGTAGAAAACCAGTGTGGAGAGCTTATTAAGGATCCATTCTTAGTGTCTTTGATGATGTAATTTCCTAAAATGAATGAATTGCTTTGTTACATATTAACTGAGAAGAAAAGCTTCTATCAAAGGTAATTTTGAGACAACCCTATGGAAATTGTTTATTCTGTTAACCATCAGGCTTTAGAATAGTCTGGTATTGAGTTCAGCCACTTAGGAGCTTCCTGGTAAGAAGATAAAAAGTACCTACCTCCTAGAGTGGTTCTCAGGACCATCCTAGGACGTTATCTAATAGAGGTGATGAGATAAGCAATGTGAGTGAGATAATGCATGTAAATGGGCTAGCACAATGACATCTCAGTAAATGGTGATTATTCTGACTGCCTGTAGGAAGACTTTCATTAGAGAAGGAGGGATAAATTAATATAGTTCTGCTACCCAGGCCACCAGTTATAAATATCATACTTTTTAAGAGTTAGCTTATTTTCATATTTTAAAACTTATAAGGGCTCTACTATAAATTAATTTTTGTTTCTATAACAGTTAAATTAGATGGTTTGACATATTGATTTAACTTGACTTAAAATTTATTAAAACAATGTTTACATAACTCTTTTATAGTTTAATCCACCTACTACTCTAAAAGGTAGACTCTTTTCACTGTTTTTTGAGTGGGAAAAGAGATTCACAAAATTTAAGAGGCTTACCTAGTATCATACAACTTGTTAGAGCTGTAACTAATATTTAAACTATGCTTTTGATCTTTAGTCCATTCCTTTCTTACGACATCAGTGATTCATCTCCCTAAGGAGCAGGTCTCTTGGAGTGGTATTTTGTCTGGTGTTTATCAACACCAATATTTGCTTTTTATACCCATGGTCTTGGCTAAACTTACAGGTATGAAATACATGCTATGTGGCTCTGGAAAGGGGTAGGAAGGGCCAAGAATAAGCCTGCAACAGTTAACCACAGAATCAAGTATCAAACAAACACTAGCAGGTCCAGACAATAGTGAGTCTCATAGTATTTAGGAAGAGCAACATTGAAGAGCTCTGCAAACACAACTTTCCTGTCCTTTCAAAACCTCAAAAAAACCCTCATAACCCCAGACCAGTGTCCAAAAATAACAGAAGAACTGCATTCCCTTGGGTTAGAAAGTTTCCTTTGGGCCAAATTCCATTCTGGTGTCCCTGCCCTGAACTCTGGCAGTGATCACCATGGCAGAGGTTGTTGGAGTAGCGCCCTTCTGCACTGCACCACCACCTGCAACAGAGCACCTTAAGAGTAACATCATAATCATGCTTACATTTTTTGAGGCAAATCCAATCCATGTTTTGGCAGAGGTTTTTTTCCCCCCCTAGTAATAGCTTGACTGTTGTATATGTTCACCTGACAATAGTGTTTTTTTTGCTGGTTACTGTGGTGGGTACATTGAGGTTACTGTAAAATTGAAGACTCTCCATGTGACCCTTGTCACCATCATCTCAGATGTGTAAGTAGGCAAAGATAAGAAACAGGATAGAGAAAAGGAGAGAGAGGGAAGAGTGAGGAAGTGAAAGAGAGGGAGAGAGAGAGATTGATTAATAATTTATTCCTAAGAAGGTGTAAAAATTCTAATACTGCTTGCACTAAATAATTTTTTTCTAATACCATTCCTTGCAATTATGATATCTTATTTAAATTATATGCAGAATATAAATCACCCTTATTATAATTTAAAGTGGGCATTTAATCACAACTTAAGGGAGACCAATTAATATCAGTAAAAACACAGGACTTAAAATTTGCTACATATGACCTTGGCTCATCTCATTTTCTTTCAACTCATCAAATCCATGGGCATGTGATCCTTATCAGATGGGCCATGAACAGTAGTATTTTTGGCGTTTTGAGTTCCTTCCTGTGTACTTTGTTGGCCATTTCAAGTATTGGAGCTATCCAAACAAATTAGTTTGTCTTTTTGGCTGTGTTTGTCTCTCATCTCTGGACCTTTGCACTGTTCCCTCTGATTAGAATGTCCCCCTATTCACCTGGCCAAAGCTGTCCTTTCCAACTTCAGGTTGCCTGTTGGCTTTCCCACACAACCACTCTTGACTTTCCACAGGTAGGTTACGAATGCATCCTAAATGTTTTCGTAATGATTTGTACTTTCCCTAACTAGCCAGTTGTCTGTCTTACTAGACTATGACCTTTTTGAGATATCTTATGTATCTTTGAAGCCAGTATCAAGCATGGTATCAGACATAGAGTAGGTATTCTATATATATATATATATATATATATATACACACAAAAGAAAAAGAAGTAGAGTTAGAGGCACATTTTGTGCTGTGGAAAAGAGAGTGAAGTTTTTTTATTTTTCTATAAGTGCTTAGAACTTATCTAGGTATAACTTGCACCAGAGTTAGTCTTTTACCTGATAGAACTACAAGATGTGCTGATCATACTGTTTCCTGGTATCTTGAAACAAGAATCTTTAGGGATAAACAAATAGCTTCATGCCCTTGAATATAGATTCACATAGCACAAGCTAATGTTTGACCACATTATTCACTGAAGAGGAGAGTTCAGACATTTAAAATCTTGCTTTGCATGTAGTGCAAGAGTGGTGGCTTTGGTGATCTTGGTTCATTTCACTTTTATCAACTATATTAAAGAATATGAATCTGTAGTGGCTGCTTGAGTCCTGAAGTTGGCAGAAAGTTTATTTTAATTTTTCTCCCTATTAATTGGCTTATATATATCTGTACATATTTCAGATAGTATCAAATAAAACATATTTCATTGATAACTTAAAACAATGATATTAATGTATAGTTGAAAATCATGTGTTTTTTAATTTATTTTCATTTATTCAGTGGGAAAATAGAATAAAATGCTGCTTTATGGTAGGTAATACTTGTACCTACAAAGAAATGTGTAGATATTATGTTCATATACAGCATACATATTTTATTCCCTACTTTTAAAGTTGAATCATTAATTTTAAAAATAAGATAATTAATAAACTCAACTAACAAGCAAAACAGAGACAGACTCATAGATGGAGAGCAGATGACAGCTGAGCGGGGGGGGAGGTTAGGGGATAAAGGGACTGAGCAAAAAGGAAACAGGACTCATGAACATGGACCACAGTGTGGTGGTGGTGGGGGTGGAGAGCATAAGGGGACTAAATGGTAATGGAAAAATAAATAAAGATTAAATTAAAAATAAAATAAAAATAAGACAATTAAAAATATCAACAAAAATAATAGCCCTCATTTAGAAAGTATTTTCATGAGCTAAACAATGTATCTTAACAAAGCTCCTATAAATCATTACTATGATCTTTAAAAGAAATTCACATTTATTGGGGTACAATTGACATGTAAATTATATTACATTTAAAGTATTCGTTGTAGTGATTTGATATACTAATGCATTGTGAAAGAATTTGATCCATCTGGTTAATTAAAAAATCATGCATTTAAAATTTTCTACTTTTTGCTTTTTATATAACATGTTTTCTGATGATATTTTCTTTCACTTAGGTTGTCGTACTGCTCCAACAGATTTAGTTTTCATCTTAGATGGTTCATACAGTGTTGGCCCAGAAAACTTCGAAATAGTAAAAAAGTGGCTTGTCAATATCACAAAAAACTTTGACATAGGACCAAAGTTTATTCAGGTTGGAGTGGTGCAGTACAGCGACTATCCTGTACTGGAGATTCCACTTGGAAGCCATGATTCAGGAGAGAATTTGATGGCAGCGATGGACTCCATACACTACTTAGGAGGAAACACACGGACTGGCAAGGCCATCCAGTTTGCACTTGATTACCTTTTCGCCAAGTCCTCACGATTTCTGACTAAGATAGCAGTAGTACTTACGGATGGCAAATCCCAAGATGAAGTCAAAGATGCAGCAGAAGCTGCAAGAGATAATAAAATAATATTATTTGCCATCGGCGTTGGTTCAGAAACAGAAGATGCGGAACTCAGAGCTATTGCCAACAAGCCTTCATCTACATACGTGTTTTATGTGGAAGACTACATTGTGATATCCAGAATTAGGGAGGTGATGAAGCAGAAGCTGTGTGAAGGTAAGCCTGAATGTAATTTGGACACAGTAGTCATACTTTCTTACGTTTTGGCTTAACCTGTTGATTCACACTAGTATTGATATATTTAATGTCAGATAACTTGGGATGTTAGAATTGAGGTGAATACAGGTTTTGTGTTATATTTATTCTGGATAAGTTTTATTTTTAGAAACAATTATTTATAAAATTTACAGTTGGGAAATACAATATCTTATTATATTTGTTGTTTTAGTTTTCAGGTACAACATGTCTATTGTGGAGATGATAGAAAATAAAGATACACAAAGAATAAAAATAAATGTAAACATATAAATGAGTTTTTTACCTTTTTAATTTTAGCCTTTTTTTCAGTTCAAATGTCTGAGAGTTTATTCATGTGCCTAAGTAAGGATAATGTTGTACATATAATTTAATACTCAATTTCATATTATTATATAACATATTATATATATAATTTTCCAACTATTAACATGCTTACATTCAGATTACTTGGAGGGGAGAGTAATTTGTGAATCTTTTATTTTTAGCATCATGGGCATTTAATGTATCACATACATAGAAAAATAATATTCTTGTAAAATGGAAAGGCTTTCTTTCCAGTTTACCATCAAAAACCCAAAAGCTGATTTTGTTTTACATTTGATAGAAAAATTTATAAATGATTGTGGCTTAGAAAAAATTCCCCTATTTTTTAAAGTACTTGTTTAGGAGATATGATAAACATTTTAAAGTTTTTAAGATTTCTTATTTAAGAAATTAAGTATTTTCTTTAACCAAACTTTTAAAAAGGTCCTATAATAAATATAAATAGTCATCACAGTTGTTCTTTTTATGAGGCTCTAACTGTAAAACCGTGTTGACTTTTGTTATCTTCAACAGGCAAGAGAGATTTAGAGTTTTGATATTTTGTCAATAGATCTTTGGTTTTGAGTATACATGCAAGAGGTCTGCCCAGAAAGTATCCATCCATGTATTTTGAAAAATAGAGAAATTTAATGAAGAAGATACAAGAAACATTGTACATAGGACAATGATGCCTGAGCCACCTTTAAGGAGGCACCTTGGGACCTCACAGGGTTCTCGCAGTTGCCATCTGCTGCCCCCTTCTATTTTCCTAAATTTCATTGACAGTCTGAAATCTCTTCCCTTTCAAATGTGATTTTAGTTTGGGGAAAAGCAAGAAGTTGCAGGGCACCAGATCTGGGCTGTAGGAGGGCTGAGTTGCCTGGGTGATTTGATGTTTTGTTAAAAATCTCTATGTGAAACATGATGCATGAGTGGCTGTGCATCGAAGCTGCCAAGCAGCAGTTGCCCATAGCTACAGCCTTCTGAATCATCCGAATAGTTTCTGCAGAAGAACATTCAAGCTGCACACAAAATCTGATGCGGATTCATCACTCTACTCACTCAGTCATTTTGAATGTGTAGCCACACAGTACACACGCTCACTCGCTCAAAGGCATCTACCACCCCCACGGACTAGTACAGTGAAGTCGTCATTGTTCATGTATGCACATTCCAGTTATTCTTCTTGGCTGCCTGGTTATGTAGATGTGGCACAAACCATTCTCATTATATTAATAATGGCTGGACTTTTTCCGGATAGACTTGTATATTTCATTATTAAAATAGACTTTTCATGATAAGATTTCACTTAACATTCATTTTTATCCTAAAACATAAATTTGATTAAATATGTCTGTTTAGTATTTGCTTCCTAGATTTTTTTCTGCAGATACATGTTATGGGAAATCCATTCTATTTAAAAAATTCTAATTACACATAAAAAGTAGCTGTGATTAAGTGTAAGTTTTTACAGCTAAATGTACAATCTGTAAAAAAAAAATATCAAATTTGAAATTCCACCAAATTGTTCTTCATCATACTCAAAAAGAATACAATGTCTTTGTCTATTTAGTGCACATATATGTTTTACAATAGCTATCTATTAAAGTGTAGTTTTTGAAACCATACTTATGGACTATAGAGACATTTTGTACTTGACTTTCTATACCATATCGGATTGATTAATTGACTAATGTATTGCTATACTGTCACAACCTCAAATCATATAATTTATATTCGAACCATTTGATAACTTCATTTTTTAAATCTTTACCTGAGGACACTTTTTCATTGCTTTCACAGAGAGAGGAAGGGAGAGAGGAAGGGGGAGAGAGAAACATCAATGTGAGACAGAAGCATGGATTAGTTGCCTTCCATAAATGCCTGGACTAGGGACCAAACCCTCAACTTTTCGGTTATGGGATGATTCTCACACTGGCCAGGGCAATAATTTTATTTTATTTTATTTTTAAGATTTTACTTAATTAGAGGGGATGGGAGAGGGGGAAGGAGGGAGTAAGAGAGGGAGAGAAACATCATTGTGTGAGAGAAACATTGATTGGTTGCCTCTTGTTTACCACCAGCTGGGGACTTGGCCCATGACCCAGACGTGTGCCCTGAGTGAGAATCAAACTGGTGACCCTTTGGTTTGCAGGCTGGCACTCACCCACGGAGCCACAGCACCCAGGGCAATAGTTTCATTTTTTTTGACAAATAATTAACTTCTACATTGAGGTTCTCAGCATATAAAATTAGCATTTCCTAATGCTGTTTCCTTATATGCTCTGCAGTGGTTGATCCAGAGTGAACAAAATATTATTTATATCCTTGTTCCCAGGTGCATTATTTCATCTTCACTGACCTACTATTTCCGTGGAGGGGTATTCTGCATGACATTATTTCAGGTTCACTCTTTGTTGATGAGCAATGGTTTCTTCATCTGAGTCTATTTTTTCTTCTTTTATTTATTATTATTTTTTCTTATTTAAAAAAATTTTAAATTATAGTATTCAATATTACTTTAATAGTATTGAATTATAGTATTCAATAATGTATTCAATATAATTTTGTATTAGTTTCAGGTATACAACATAGTGGTTAAACAATTAACCACTTTACCAGGTAATCCCTCCCGATATTCCCTATGCAGTATTTTACATCCCATGACTAGTCTGTAACTCCCAATTTGTACTTTTTAATCCCTTCACCTTTTTCACCTAGTCCCCTCACTCTCTCCCTGCTGGAAACCATCAGTCTGTTTTCTGTATGAGTGGTTTTTAGTTTTGTTTGTTCATTAGTTTTGTTCTTTAGATTCCACATATAAGTGAAATCATATTATATTTGTCTTTGTCTGACTGACTTATTTCACTGAACATAATACACTCTAGTTCCATCTATGATGTCACAAATGGTAACACTCCATTCTTGTTTATGGCTGAGTAATATTTAATTGTATGTATGTACCATGACTTTTTTATCCATTTTTCTGTTGGTGGACAATTGTTTTTTTTTTCTCCATATCTTGGCTATTGTGAATAATGCTGTAATGAACATAGAAGTGCATATATTCTTTCCAATTAGTGTTTTGGGTTTCTTCTGACACACACCCATAAATAGAATTGATGAGCCATAAGGGCAGTTCCACTTTTAATATTTTTGAGGACGCTTCATACTGTTTTCCATAGTGGCTGTACCAGTAAGCATTCCCACCAATGGTGCTTGAGGATTCTCTCCTCTCCACATTCTCCAAAGAACCAACACTTCTCCTTTGTTCATTTATTGGTGTCAGCTATTCTGACAGACGTGAGCTGGTATCTTCCTATGGCTTTAATTTGCGTTTCTCTGACAATTAGTGATGTTGAACATCTCGTTTTCTATTTTGTTATTTTGGTAAAAAACAGTGTGAGGTACGCTTTCTTAAAGTACTTTCAGTGAACAGGACAGCACTGCTAATTACAGGCACGTGATGTACGATCGATAGCCAGGGCTTTTCCATGTTGCGTGACTGCAGCTCTGCACATCGAACAGCGAGCCCCCATTTCCTTCTCCCCACAACTGACAACCACCATTCTATTTTCTGTTTCTATGAGTTTGACTACTTTCATTAGTTCTTAAAGGCAGAATTGTGCAGTCTTTGTCTTTCTGTGACTGGTCATTGGGATTTTGATAGGAATTGCTTTGAATCTGTAGGTCACTTTGTGTGTTATGGACATTTTTAAAACATGAAGTTTTCTAATCCATGATGATATGTCTTTTCATTTGTTTTAAATTTTCTTTCAACAGTGTTTTGTAGTTTTAAAAACTTAAGTCTTTTGTCTCTTTGGTTAAGTTTATTTCTTAGTATTTTATTATTTTTGGCACTCTGGCTAGCTTTTCTAATACTATGGTGAATAAAAGTGTTGAGAGTGTGCCTTCATATCTTGTCCCTGACCTTGGAGGAAGAGCTTTCAATTTCTCACCATTGAGTGACTTGTATGTTTGCTAGCTGTGGCTTTTCATATATGGCCTTTCTTATGTTGAGCTAAATTATTTATATACTTATTTTGGTGAGTGTTTTTTTTTTATCATGAAAGGATGTTGAATTTTAACAAATGCATTGTCTGCATCTGTTGAGACAATTATGTGACTTTCATGCTTTATCTGTTAATGTGGTGAATCATGTAAATTGATTTAAATAGGTTGAATCTTTGTATCCCAAGGAAAAATTCCACTTGGTCATAGTGCAGGGTAGTTTTTGATCCTTTTGATATGGTTTCAAATTCAATTTGATATGTTTTGTGGAGGATTTTTATACCTATATTCATCAGGAATATTGGCCTGTAGTTTTCTTTTCTCATAGTGTCTTTTTTTGGCTTTGATATCTAGGTGATGCTGGCCTCTTAAAAATAGTTTGGAACTATTTCCTTTCAGTTTTTGGGAGAGTTTGAGAAGGACTGGCATAATTCTTCTTTAAATGTTTAGTAGTATTCACCAGTGAAGACATCTTGTTCTGGACTCTTCTTTGTTGGGGGGTTTTATATTACTGATTCAGTATTTTTACTAGTTACAGGTAGGTTCAGATCTTCTATTTTCTCATGAGTCAGTCTTGTTAGGTTGTGCATTTTAGGACTTTATCCATTTATTTTAGGTTATCAGATATGTTGGTATACAATTATTGCAATTTCTTATGATCTTTTGTATTTCTGTGGTATCAGTGTTAATATTTTCTCTTTCATTCCTGTTTTTTTTTAATTTGAATCTTTTTTTTCTTAGTTAATCTAGCTAGAGGTTTTCCGTTTTGTTGATCTTTTAAAAAACAACTCTTAGTTTTGTTGAATTTTCCTATTGTTTCACTATTCTCTATTTTATTTATTTCCATTCTTATCTTAATTATTTTCATCCTTCTGCTCATTTTGGGCTTAGTTTATTCTTTTTATAGTTCCTTGACATGAAAAGTTAGGTAGTTTATTTGATTTCTTTATTTTTTAATGTAGATTTTTATTACCATAAATTTCCTTCTTACTACTCCTACTTTTACTGTATCTCATATGTTTTGGTATGTTGTGATTTTTTTAGTTTTTCTCAAGATACCTTCTGATTTCTCTTTTGATTGTATTTTTTCTTTTGACTCAGTGATTATTCAAAAAAGTGCTGTTTAGTTTCTTTTTTTTCCACATATTTTTGAATTTTCTAACTTTCCTTCTACCAATAATTTCTAGTTTCATTCTATTGTGGCTGGAAAATATACATAGTATAATTTCAATCTTCTCAAATATGTTGAGACTTGTTTTTTGACCTAACATGTTTTTTTCCTGGAGAATGTTTTGCTTGTGCTTGAGAATGTATATTCTGCTGCTGTGTGGTAGAATGTTCTGCATATGTCTGTTAGATTCATTTGATCTACAGTGTTGTTCAAATCCTTTGTTTCCTCTTTGCTTTTCTGTCTGAATGTTCTATCTATTATTAAAAGCGAAGTATTGAAATCCATTACTATTATTGTGTTACTGTATATCTCTCCCTTCAGTTCTGTCAGTGTTTGCTTCATATATTTGGCTGCTGTCATGTCAGGTGTATATTTTATATTTATAGTTGTTATGTCTTGCTGGTGAATTGAACTTCTTATCATTATATAATGTCCTTCTTCATCTCTTTGGACAGTTTTTTACTTAAAATCTATTTTATCTGACCAAGTATCACCACCTTTGTTCTCTTTTGGTTATCATTTTCATGAGTATCTTTTTCCATCACTTTACCTTTAGCCTGTGTGTGTCCTTAATTATAAAGTACCTGTCTTACAGATAATATATAGTTGAATTTTGTTTGTTTTTTTATACATTTAGCTACTCTATATCTTCTTATTAGGGAACTTAATGCATTTACATCTGAACTAATTACTGACAAGGAAGGATTTAATATTGTCATTTTGTTCATTGTTTTCTGTCTTATTTAAGACTTGTTTAAGACTTTTTTTGTTCTTTCTTCTCTTGTGGTCTTCCTTTGTGTTTCATTGTTTTTTGTTTTTTTTTTGTAGTGACATTCTTTGATTTGTTTCTCATTTTCATTTGTCTGTCTTATATAGCTATTTTCTTTGTGGTTGCCATGGGGTTTACATTAAATATTATATTGTTTAAAAATCTATTTTAAGCTGATAATATCACATACAAATACTCTACATTTTTGCATCTTCTTGCTCCCTTACATTTTATTATTGATGTCACAAGTTACATCATCTGATATTGTATATGCATTAATATATTTTTGTAGTTATTATTTATACTTTATTAACTTTTATATCAAAATCAAAACTTATATATGCACCACAATTATAGTATTTTAGTGTTCTGAATTTGTCTATACAACGTCTGCCCAGAAAAAGTCCAGTCATCGTTAATATAACAAGAACTCTTTGTGTGACTTTGATGTAATCTAGCAGCCAAGGACATTGGACTGGAATGTACATGCATGAACAATGATGTTTCTTTCCCTTTCTTTCTCCCTCCCTTCCCCTCTCTCTAAAAATAAATAAGTAAAATCTTTTAAAATATTACACATACTTTGTACTACTCTTTGCTTGGAAATTGCTGGATAATTTGATTATCTAATTCAAGTCCTATAATACTTTGTAATAATGGCCTGGTATATTACCCTACCTTTGCATTTTTTAATGATATTTTTGTTTTATTTTTTTCTTTTACCATTCAGTACCCTTACATCCCACCCCCTGCAATCACCACACTGTTGTCCATGTATATGAGTCCTTTTATCTGTTTACTCAAGCCTTCACCCCCCTACTCTCCTCCACTCTAGCTGTCATTCTGCTCCCCATTTATGATTCTATTCCCATTTTTCTTGTTAGTTCAATTTGTCCATTAGATTTCACAGATGAGTGAAGTCATATGGTATTTTCCATACTCTGATTAGCTTATTTCACTCAGCATAATACCCTTTATGTCCATCCATACTGTTGTAATGGGTAAAACCTTTTTTTATGGCTGAGTAGTATTCCACTGTGTAAATGTCCCATAGTTGCTTTATCCACTCATCTGTTGATGGACACTTGAGCTGCTTCCATAACTCGGCAATGGTAAATAATGCTGCAATGAACATAGAGGTGCTTATGTTCCTTTTAATTAGTGTTTTAGGCTCTTTCAGACATATTCGTTGGGTCAAAAGGCAGATTTATTGTTAATTTTTTTAGGTATCTCTACAGTGCTTCCAACAGTGGCTGCACCAGGCCGTATTCCCACCAATAGTGCAGAGGATTCTGCTTTCTCCATACCTTGCCAGAACTTGTTTGTTGATTTATTGGTGATAGCCATTCTACAGGTGTGAGTGGTATCTCATTGTGGTGATGACTAGTGATGTTGGGCATCTTGTCATATATCTAATTGGCTATCTGTATGTCCTCTTTGGAGGAGTGTCTAGTCAGGTCCTTTGCCCATTTTTTAATTGGATTGTCTGTTTTTTTGGTGTTGAGTTTTATAAGTTCTTTATAAATTTTGGATATTAACCCTTTACCAAATGCAAAGGGAGAATATATACTCCCTTTCTGCAGTTGTCTTTTTATTTTGTTGATAATTTCCTTTGCTGTGCAAAAACTTTTTAATTTGATGTGGTCCCATCAAACATTTAGTTTGATGATGTTTGTTTATTTTTTTCTTGTTTCTCTTGCATGGGGAGATATACCCAATAAAATATTGCTATGAGCTATATCCAAGATTTTTCTGCCTATGTGTTCTTCTACAATTTTTATGGTATGGCAGAGCATTTAAGTCTTTGATCCATTTTGAACTTATTCTCGTATGTGGTGTAAGAAGGTGGTCTGGTTTCATTTTTATGCACTTATCTGACTAATTGTCCCATAACCATTTATTGAATAAACTACTTTTAGCCCATTGTATGTGTTGGCTTCCTCTGTCAAATATTAATTGACTATAAAGATGTGGGTTTATTTCTGGGCTCTCTATTCTGTTCCATTGATCTATGTCTGTTTTTGTGCCAGTACCATGCTGTTTTGATTACTATGGCTTGACAGTATAGTTTGATATTAGATAGCATCATTGCTCCAACTTTGTTCTTCTTTCTCAAGATTGCTCTTGCTAAGCAGGACCTTTTGTGGTGCCATGTAAATTTTTGAAATATTTCTAGTTCTGTGAAATACATAATTGAAATCTTGATAGGAACTGCATTGAATCTATAATTGCATTAATCTTTGGCTTGGGGTTGAATGGACATTTTAATAATAATTTTTCCTACCCATGAACATGGCATGTGCTTCCCATTACTTGTATTTTCTTCAATTTCTTTCTTCAATGTCTTATATTTAGGGGAATAACTTTGTATTACATCTATAGATTAAAAGAATTTGAATCTAATCTGTATTAAAGGCAATTTACACTGTCAGGGATTGTAGTATATCCAAAAATATGAATTTTCCATTCATCTAATTAGATAGCCTAGACCCATGTTTCAAGAAAATAAACATAATATGTTTATATTTTATGTGACAAGTGATGTTTGGATAGTCATTGGAAACAGTGGAATGACTATGGTGTGATTCAGAAAATACACAAAATAAATGATTAGTGTTTATGATTGGATTTAGATATAAATGTATAAGTTAGTTAATTCTAGGAAAGGAATAAACAAGAAAACATTCAGAATAATTTTCAATAGGAATGTTTAAAGCTTGTGTTAATGGCCCATTCTCCCCCCTTTTCCTCACTCTAAGATGTTATATATAATATTTGTCACCTAGTTACATATTTTATTTTCATAATAACCCCATACTTTGCATGGCAAGAGGCATGCTAAAAGGAGTAAAAATTGGTGCAACCACTTTGAAAATGTTTTTTGGTATTATCAGCTAGGGCAAAACATGCACGTACCCTATGAAACAGGAGTTGAAGCAGTTCAACTCCTAGATATTTAACTACAAGAACAGACAAAACCAATCAGTCACTAATTATAGAAATCATAACAGTGGTCTCTAGTGGTAGTGGTTATTGTCTGTAAAGGAAATTGAGGTAGGTTTCTAAGGTGTTAGACATACTTTGTCTTGTGTGGTGTAAGTTATATGTGTGTATACACATGTGCCAATCGAGCTCTCTACTTGAGATTAGGATATTTTACTGAATGTAGAATGTACCTTAATTAAAAGTTTTAAAAAATTCAGTAAGCTTGATGTCTATTAAAGTAAAGCACTATCTTCTGATGGTTTTATTAATAAACCTGAGGTCATTGATTATATAGTTATCCAGCCCCATTTCTGGAGTCAGGCCCAGATCTGGGTTTGATTCCTGACTTGTCCACCTATGTTTCTTGAGGTGTGATCTTGGGCTAAGTAACTGACTCCAACCTTAGTGATGACATAGACCACATTTTCTGAAGGTTAATGTCAGTGTTCTAGAGAAGTTGTGGAGCATGTTAACATGACTTGATGTCTGGTTAAAAAAAATAGAGTGCATATGTTAAAAATGATATATAACTCTAATATCTGACAAAAGCTTAGTCTATTTAAATTAAAAATGAAAAAGAAAAGGAGTAAAGAATAAGGCATAAAAACTAGACACATACTATTTTCTGTATACATATAAAAGGAAAATATATTACCAGTTCTCCATCTATAGTATTCAGAGGAAAGAATAACTTAAAAGATTTACCATATAATAAAGCCTTTTAAAGCGAAAAATGGCAAAAGCAAATGAATTATTTTTACCATTTTGTAAGCTTTTAAAGCTAGATTATTAACTATTTTCAAAGCCACATATAATCACCAAAAGAAAAAAGCAAGCAAAATAGAACCAGAGACATTGAAATTACGAACAATCTGACAGCAACCAGAGGGGAGGTAGGAGGAGATAATGTAGGGAAGGATTTTCGGGAACCACTATAAAGGACACATGGACAAAACCAAGGGGGAGGATGGAAGCAAGGGAAGGCTGTGGGTTTGGGTGGGGTTAGGGTGGAAAGGTGGGGGGAAAATACAGGCAACTGTAATTGAACAACAAAATAATTTTTAAAAATGGGAAAAATGGTACATATAGATTTCCATTTTTCAATATTTTTTCTTATTGTCAAATAACATATTCTATGATCACAGAGGCTACATGTGCAAAATATTTTGACTGTTTTGGTTTGTGCACAAGAGGTTGGAGTCTACTGTTCTCACTGACTTATCACTGAAAGCAACCTTATAACAATCTGTGTTTATTATGTCCCATTGTCTGTAAGCCATACATCTGGCAGACATATTTCTCAGATAAAGGGCTGTTGACTCTAACCTAAATTTCAAAACAGTTGGATTGCTCCCTGGTAAAGGGTAATGAGATTATTCAACCTGTAATGAGAAAAGAAATTATGTGAAGTTGAGGCTGCCTTCTTTGTTATTTACCTAATCTTTGGTATGAGGATCTCTACTTGGATAATTTGTTTTGGTTTTGCTATTGTTATTTTATTCTATTTCTAATATGATGCGATAGAATCTAAGTTACCACAATCTTAGTGCTTAATTGAAACAATGGTAGTGGTGATGAACTTGTGCATGATGTTAAAGTACATGATGATATAATGGATGTTAGGAAGGCGAATGTATGAAATTGCCACTGATCACCATTGAGGGGTGTGTATTGGTGTCACATACCTCATGTTGGCTTTACATTAAAACCAAGTTCAGCCAGGAAAGTTTGAAGAAATTGGCTGGTACAGATCTGAGCAGCACTGTAGGCACCAGAGATGACTCTCTCTTATTGGACATCAGGTATAGATCAGTAAAATTATTGCTCTTTCACCACAGATCTTCTCCATAGAACTCCCAGTTCTCAGTACAATATGTGACTTTAGGAGTGGGCTGACAGGCAACTTGGCAGTGCAGAATGGATTGAATACACACTTATAAACTAGATGAGTTATGTTCTGGAATAATGCGTTTATCAGTGGCCCTGTGATTCTATCTTATAACTAGAAAGGGGTAGCTGGACACATTTGATTGCCATGGTTAGACTCAAGATATAGTTTTTGTGTTCCTGTTCATGAGAGGATTTTAAATAAGACATTTTTTATGATCTTTTTTATTTTTTTAATTTTATTGATTATGCTATTACAGTTGTCCCATTCCCCCCCTTCATTATCCTCCACCCTGCACACCCCCTCCCACCCACATTTCCCCCCCTTTAGTTCATGTCCATGTTTCATAAGTTCTTTAGCTTCTACATTTCCCATACTATTCTTGCCCTCCCCCTATTTTTTACCTACCATCTATGCTACTATTCTCCGTACCTTTTCCTCCTCTCTCATTCTCCCACTCCCCTGTTGCTAACCCTCCATGTGATCTCCATTTCTGTGGTTCTGCTCCTGTTCTAGTTGTTTGCTTAGTTTGTTTTTGATTGTGTTTTTGTTTCAGGTTTGCTTGTTAATAACTGTGATATTCTTGTCATTTTACTGTTCATATTTTCGATCTTCTTTTACTTAGATTAAGTCTATTTAACATTTCATATAATAAGGGCTTGGTGATAATGTACTCCTTTAACTTGACCTTATCAGAGAAGTGCTTTATTTGCCCTTCCATTTTAAATGAAAGCTTTGCTGGATAGAGCAATCTTGGATGTAGGTCCTTGCCTTTCATAACTTGGAATACTTCTTTCCAGCCCCTTCTTGCCTATAAGGTCTCTTTAGAGAAATTAGCTGCCAGTCTGATGGGAACTCCTTTGTAGGTGACTGTCCCCTTATCTCTTGCTGCTTCTAGAATTCTCTTTCATTTTAATCTTGGGTAATGTAATTATGATGTGCCTTGGTGTGTTCCTCCTTGGGTCCAACTTCTCTGGGACTCTCTGAGCTTCCTGGACTTCCTGGAAGTCTATTTCCTTGCTAGATTGGGGAAGTTCTCCTTTATTATTGTTCAAATAACTTTTCCACTTGTTGCTCTTCCTCTTCCCCTTCTGGTACCCCTATAATTGGGATGTTGGAATGTTTAAAGATGTCCTGGAGGTTCCTAAGCCTCTCCTCATTTTTTTGAATTCTTGTTGCTTCATTTTTTTCTGTTTGGTTGTTTCTTTTTTCCTTCTGGTCCATTTCATTGATTTGAGTCCCAGTTTCCTTCCCATCACTATTGGTTCCCTGTGCATTTTCCTTCATTTCTCTTATTGTAGCCTTTATTTTTTAAACTAATTTATGACCAAAGTCAACCAATTCTGTGAACATCCGGGGGAGAATGGGCCATTAACACAAGCTTTAAACATTCCTATTGAAAATTATTCTGAATGTTTTCTTGTTTATTCCTTTCCTAGAATTAACTAACTTATACAGTTATATCTAAATCCAATCATAAACACTAATCATTTATTTTGTGTATTTTCTGAATCACACCATAGTCATTCCACTGTTTCCAATAACTACCCAAACATCACTTGTCACATAACATATAAACATATTATGTTTATTTTCTTGAAACATGGGTCTAGGCTATCTAATTAGATGAATGGAAAATTCATATTTTTGGATATACTACAATCCCTGACAGTGTAAATTGCCTTTAATACAGATTAGATTCAAATTCTTTTAATCTATAGATGTAATACAAAGTTATTCCCCTAAATATAAAACATTGAAGAAAGACATTGAAGAAGATACAAGTAATAGGAAGCACATGCCATGTTCATGGGTAGGAATAATTATTATTAAAATGTCCATTCAACCCCAAGCAAAAGATTAATGCAATTATAGATTCAATGCAGTTCCTATCAAGATTTCGATTATATATTTCACAGAACTAGAAATATTTCAAAAATTTACATGGCACCACAAAAGGTCCTGCTTAGCAACAGCAATCTTGAGAAAGAAGAACAAAGTTGGAGCAATGATGCTATCTAATATCAAACTATACGGTCAAGCCATCGTAATCAATAGCATGGTACTGGCACAAAAACAGACATAGATCAATGGAACAGAATAGAGAGCCCAGAAATAAACCCACATCTTTATAGTCAATTAATATTTGACAGAGGAAGCCAGCACATACAATGGGCTAAAGGTAGTTTATTCAATAAATGGTTATGGGATAATTAGTCAGATAAGTGCATAAAAATGAAACCAGACCATCTTCTTACACCACATACAAGAATAAGTTCAAAATGGATCAAAGACTTAAATGCTCTGCCATACCATAAAAATTGTAGAAGAACACATAGGCAGAAAAATCTTGGATATAGCTCATAGCAATATTTTATTAGGTATATCTCCCCATGCAAGAGAAACAAAAGAAAAAATAAACAAACATCATCAAACTAAATGTTTGATGGGACCACATCAAACTAAAAAGTTTTTGCACAGCAAAGGAAATTATCAACAAAATAAAAAGACAACTGCAGAAAGGGAGTATATATTCTCCCTTTGCATGTGATAAAGGGGTAATATCCAAAATTTATAAAGAACTTATAAAACTCAACACCAAAAAAACAGACAACCCAATTAAAAAATGGGCAAAGGACCTGACTAGACACTCCTCCAAAGAGGACATACAGATGGCCAATTAGATATATGACAAGATGCCCAACATCACTAGTCATCACCACAATGAGATACCACTCACACCTGTAGAATGGCTATCACCAATAAATCAACAAACAAGTTCTGGCAAGGTATGGAGAAAGCGGAATCCTCTGCACTATTGGTGGGAATGCGGTCTGGTGCAGCCACTGTTGGAAGCACTGTAGAGATACCTAAAAAAATTAACAATAAATCTGCCTTTTGACCCAACGAATATGTCTGAAAGAGCCTAATACACTAATTAAAAGGAACATAAGCACCTCTATGTTCATTGCAGCATTATTTAGCATTGCCGAGTTATGGAAGCAGCTCAAGTGTCCATCAACAGATGAGTGGATAAAGCAACTATGGGACATTTACACAGTGGAATACTACTCAGCCATAAAAAAGAAGGTTTTACCCATTACAACAGTATGGATGGACCTAAAGGGTATTATGCTGAGTGAAATAAGCTAATCAGAGTATGGAAAATACCATATGACTTCACTCATCTGTGAAAACTAATGGACAAATTGAACTAACAAGAAAAATGGGAAAGGAATCATAAATGGGGAGCAGGATGACAGCTAGAGTGGAGGAGAGTAGGGGGGTGAGGGCTTGAGTAAACAGATAAAAGGACTCATATACATGGACAACAGTGTGGTGATTGCAGGGGGTGGGATATAAGGGTACTGAATGGTAAAAGAAAAAAATAAAACAAATCATTAAAAAATGCAAAGGTAGGGACTATACCAGGCCATTATTACAAAGTATTATAGGACTTGAATTAGATAATCAAATTATCCAGCAATTTCCAAGCAAAGAGTAGTACAAAGTATGTGTAATATTTTAAAAGATTTTACTTATTGATCACTAGTGCTTTGAACTGTGCATCTGATAGGTTGGCTATCTCTTCATTGCTTAGATGTTCTGCCTCTTAGGCTTTGGTCTGTTTTTCTATTTGGGCCATTTTTTTTTGTCTTGTTGCGCCTGTTATGTATGAGGGGCAGAGCCTTAGGTGTCACCAGGGCAGGGCAACCCAGTCACTGGGTTGTGACGCTGTCTGTGGGGGTGGGGTCCGAGAAGGAACAATGGCACTTGCTTTGCTCTCTCAGATTTCAGTCCCTTCCATCGCTTCCCAGAAGCAAATTGGGCCCATCTGGTGCTGACTCCTGTGTGGGTGGGTTTGTGTGTGTTCTAGGACCCTGTGGGTCCCTTCAGCGAACTCTCCTGTGAGGCTGGGAATCTCTCCCTGCACCTCAACTCCTACAGGTGTTTTACATCAGTGCCCCAAGGATCTATTTCCGGGCGCTGGGGCCCTGGGCTGTGGGGTCTGTCTTGCTTCTCAGCTTTGCTTGGTTTTTCTGTGTGAGAATGTGGGACTGCTTGGTCAGCCAGCACCCTGTGCATCTTACTGGGTCTTCCCACTGCCACCCCGCACCTGGGGTTTGCCTGTTGCCACCTGTGTGCCCGGCATCCGTCGACCACAGACTTGTGCACTGAGTCCACAAGCTACTGCTTTTTTTTTTTTAACCTGTCTCTTATCTCTGGGCATATGCAAATATACAAACTATATTTGAACATTTAAACTACATTTTTCTTTTAATTGCCCATGTGTAAAGATATTTAACTTTTCTCCTTTTAGGTAAGCAAGTTGGGAAGAAGATTATTTCTATAAGAATCTATAATTATTTAGACACATTTTTCCTAAAGAGATGTGCCTAGAATACACGTGAAAACATGGCTATATTGTTACTATTGATTTACATTCCTGATTTCACAAACTGTCACATTGCTTTCTATAAAGTTTGAGGAATTAGAATAAAGTGTAAAAGATTTTATTAGAGAAAAGGAATAACACAATATGTGCTTTATCCCCTGCATTTGCATGTGATTTTTGAATGACAAACCACTTTCACATACATTGTCACATTTGATCCTCAAACAAACCCTATGAAGATGACTATTCTCACTTCACAGATAAGCATCCAAAGGCTCATGAGAGGTTATGAGAGAGAGGTTTAGGTCTAAACCTAAAGTTCTTGTCTAAGTGTGAGCTCCTCACCCAGCGTCTTAGAACTTCTCTTTTGTAAAGCAAATCAGAGGAGCAGTTGAAATCTGATTATTCTTATGTAATGTTTAACACATTTTCTTTTCAGTTGAATTTCTTTCTTTTGTAGTAAATGAGGCTTCATAGATTGTTCTATATAACACCTCCCCCAAATACTGCCTCATAATAATGGGAAAGATTTAATTTTATTCATTGATTTATTATTTAAACTTGATAACAGAGTATTATTGGGAATAATTATTTCTTACTTCTGTTTTCATGTGGAGGGATTAGCTGGACTATTTTTATCTTTTTCCCCACTGTCTTTCACTCCTTATCCCTGAATGAGATAAAAAGTCTTCAGGTTAGTAAGTTTGATAAAAGTAGCTGGTAGACCATGTGCAATTTTTAGCTGGCAGGGCCTGTTCCTGAGGTGGGTGGAAATAAATCAGCCCTGCATTGCTGGGAAGGTGTGGTTAAGAATGGTGTACCTAATGGAGCTGACTGAAGCACACATCTAACAAACACTTCTGTTTGCCTGACTTCCTTATCTTCTCATCAGTTAGCCCCAGCTTACTAGAGGGAGAAGGATGTGATGAATGGGCCCCTTCAAATCTCAACATCTTAAGACCTGAAGAGAAAAATATCTTTCCTTTCCCAGGAATATATCCAGTTTTATTTATATCAAACCTTCATTATGTTTCCAATATTCTATGGTACAAGTTATTACTGCACATTTTTGGCTAATAAATTCATGTCATTACTTTTTATTACATTATAAATATGATATATTTTCTTTTCCTTAATGTTATATAAGAGAGTGATTATCTTACAGTATGTTTAGTGGAGTTCTTTTTTTCTGTTAGCTGCTTTATAAAATATAAGCAGTCATGCTCAATGTGTATGTTATATGAGGGCCTTGGAAAAATCTGAAAATATCACAAGATTTCTACAGTATAACAGCTTAATAGAATTTCAACCATATAAAAATTTCCACATAATTTGAGACACTAGTTTCCCAGAGAAGTGAAAGGCATATCATATTTTTATAATTTATATAGATTACTATATAATACAAATTTAATTATTTTCTTAAGGAAATAGTCTTTAGTTATAAATATGATTACTTAATGTATAATATAATTAATAATAGATGAGAAAATAGGCCCATTTTTAGAACTTTCATGAACAGAAAAGACCCACAATTAATGTTTTTCCCAGAGTGACAGAACTAATGATATTTAAACTGTAGAATTATAAATTATAGAACTGGAAAGAATATCAAGAACAACACATTTTTTTTACCCCTCAAATGCTGGGAATGCAAGAAAGGAATCTTAGGATTCATCTAGATCTAAGAAATGTAAGAGTTATCCAAAGTCATGTGACTAATTAATAGAAAATCCTAGATGAGAACCATGAAACCTGTCCCAGTGAGAACAGGATTCCAATGCCCAGCTTCCAATTCCCACCTTCCAATGCCCAGCTGTTAGATTGCCTCATACTCAAAATACACAGTAACTTACAAACTTCAGCATAGTATTTAAAATAATCCATTACCAATGTTCCTCTTACATTTCTGTTTTATGTTTATTCCCTTTTAGGGGGAGAAAAGACAATTTAGATTGCATTACCAAGTGCTAAAAAATCCCCATGTTTTCTCAGAAAAGATATTTACATAACATATGTGTGTGCATATACAGATTTTATAATTCGTATATTCTCCAATATCCCTCCCTTGATATTCTTTTCTTGTTGAAGTAATAAATGGTTAATCAATTTTTGTTGCTTTTGCTTTTGCTTTATAGAATCTGTCTGTCCAACACGAATTCCAGTGGCAGCTCGAGATGAGAAGGGGTTTGATATTCTTTTAGGCTTGGGTGTAAAGAAAAAGGTTAAGAAAAGAATCCAGCTTTTACCAACAAAGATAAAAGGATATGAAGTAACATCAAAAGTTGACTTATCGGAATTCACAAGGTAAATGCTATGTGTTGATGCGATTGTTTTTGGTGTATCTATAGGTATGTTAAGAATTCTTTAAGCCTATTCATGTTCTTCTTTTCCTAGCAATGTTTTCCCAGAAGGTCTTCCTCCATCATATGTGTTTGTCTCCACTCAGAGATTTAAGGTCAAGAAAATGTGGGATTTGTGGAGAATTTTAACCATTGATGGAAGGCCACAAATAGCAGTTACCTTAAATGGTGTGGATAAAACTTTACTATTTACCACGACCAGCGTGATTAATGGCTCACAAGTGGTCACCTTTGCTGACCCTCGAGTTAAGGTAAAGATGTCTGGCTATGATTATGGTATTTACGAAGAAACACTGTTGGGTTTATGTGTATTGGGAAAGGACAGCTATAATTTTACATTTCTGAAAAGATATCAACTTCACATTTTAACATTGCTTTAACAAAGGAAGGGAAATTGTTTCTTAATCCATAGGGAATTTAGGGGTTGGGGGAACTAACATTTTTTTGAATGTCTACTACTAGTTGCCAGGCACATTTAATGATAACCACTCAAGGAGAATCTGTTGTTCCCACTGTGCAGACAAATAAACCAAAGTTCAGAGTTATTAAGTTCCTACTCAAAGTAACAGAGCTAGTAGGTGGTGACTAGAGAAATTGAATTTTGGTCTGGTCATTTTCAAAGTTTATATTGGTCTGTTTTAGATTGCTATGTCTTACAGGATATTGAAATAAAGACATTTGTTAAAACATTAAATACAGGCAGATAATGGATGCAGGGTTCATATTCATTATGAGGATATTTTATTTCTCATAAAGGAGTATATTAATGAAATCAATAAACTAAGAATGAAAGTGTACTGTTTTTCAAGTCACGTGTTCAGAATACAGATATGATGATAACAGCAATTAAGTTTTGATCATTATTATAATTATGAAAGTCTAATATAGTATATAACTTAGAAAATGCATGAGGTTATATATGAAATTATACATTTATATAATTTCTTCATTTGGTAAATACATTTTTGAAAATTTGTTGTCTGCCATTTTTACTAAAGACAATGTACCAGATTCTGTAAAAAGTGACAAATGACTAAGGCATGTTTCTTGCCTTCAAGGAGCTCATTTATAATGAGAAATTCAAGGCTTCTGATATTTAATGGAAGAATACCATGTTAGCAGAGTTTGGAGGGAAAAGTAGATTCTCATACAAAATATGAGGAAGTATTTATACGTGAAATTGTTTTTGAACTGACCTTCAAGGATTTTGATAGAGCAAGAAAAGGACATATTAAGTCAGTGGTTCAGTACTGAGTAGTCATGTGTAGTACAGTTCAGGGTTTTTATTTAGAGAATGAAAATTTGTGTCCCCTGTGTGTGGAATGTAGGATACATAAAAGAAGAGGCTAGCAAGGTATGAGCTCAGATTGTGGGGAGCTTGAAAGCCCTGTGAAGGAGTGTGGACTTCATTTGGTGGATGAGAAGATCCCCTTTAAAGGTCTTGGCCATAGATATGCAGTAGTCAAAGCAACACTCTCCTCTCTTTTTCTTTCTTCTTTCATGAGCAATACTTTCAGCTCTGTCTTGGAATTGTGTTAGGTCCTGGGAATATAGAAAGTAAGATGGGCCATATTCTCTGCCAAAACTCTAGTGAGATAGCTTAGTGGAAGTAGGAAGGACAGCATGGAGAGAAAAGGGTTAGAGATAGAGATATGTTTGAAAATTATTCAAATAAAGCAAGACACTCATGAGTCTAAATTATGGCAGTGAGACTGGGCTGGACGTGATGTGAATTTCAATCATGTTTAGGAGATATATTTGGTAGAACATCACATCTTGTTGTTATTGCCACTGAGGGAAAAATGGGAGGTAAAGAAACTTGGTTTAGAAGCTGAAGATACTACGATTTAAGGGAAATAGAGATAAGAAGAAAGTTTGAGGGATAGTTCAATTTTGGTTTGTAACATATTCTGTCAGACTAATTGTGAGACATCCTGGCAAAAATTATTCTAGCCAGTATTAGAATTATAGGCATCACATGCTGATGTCAATATGGGAATTTTTCCATAGAAGTAGTAATTGACCTGCAGGAATGGATGAGATAGTCAAAAGAGCCGAATAAAAAATGTCAAGGACAGCCCTGTGGAGAATGCCTTGTTAAAGGGGAGCCTGAGGAAAAGGGGTCCTCAAAAAGAAACAGTGTGAGCAATTGGAGAAGAAGTGTAGATAATGAAGATGGTTTGAATCATGGAAGTTCAGTGAGGATATCAAAGCGGAGGGACTAGTTATGAAGTCCAAAGTTGCAATGAAATAAAAAGGATAAGGAATCAAAAAAACATTTGGATTAAAAGATTAGGAACTCATCTGTGACCTTGAGAGAATCGTTTGACACAACTATTTTGGGATACGTAATAGAAACTCTAGAGTTTAATAAAAAAATTTGGTGGGGGGCATTGGAGGCCCAGCTTGGGTAAGAGTGAATTTGATTACAATACTGCTGATTTCTGTACTATAGATTTATGGTTGACAGCAAAGGAATAAGAATTAAGAAATAAAGGTAGGTTAGGATTTTTATTTATGGATCTTTTATACTTTCTACAGACATTGTTTGATGAAGGCTGGCATCAAATCCGTCTCTTAGTAACAGAAGAGGATGTAACTCTGTATATTGATGATCAACAAATTGAAATCAAACCCTTACATCCAGTTTTAGGGATCTTTATCAGTGGACAGACCCAAATTGGAAAATACTCTGGGAAAGAAGAAACTGTTCAGGTGATTAATAATGATTTTCTTTTTCTTGCATTATAAAAAATGGAGCCTTAGCTGCCCTTTCTGTATTTAACTTAATTGTGAATTCCTTTAAGATACTTAATTAAAATGTGGTCAGGTCATTAGTGAAATTGTGTGTTTGTGTGTAAGTGTGAAAATATAAAATTAGGTTTAGTGTATTTTATAATAATAATACTTAGCAAGATGTTCCTATTGGTTCAGGGTAGAATTCTATATTCTGATGGAACATTAATTTCATATTTCCCAGGAGAGGCATAGATTAAGTAATGAATTTGAAAAAGGAAATGTGATTAGAGCTGTAAGTGGTGTTACAAACATTTCTCTGCAGCTACGAAGATAAAATTAGATTAATGCATGTCAGGCTTCTTCATGAACAAAACCAATTTTTTCAATATCTCTTTAAAGTGTAGTATGTATGTGTAGGCTGACAAGTGTGCGTGTAAAAGCCATTTCTTGTAAAGTCCTTCATTGGAAAGGCATTTCTTTCATACTCTGTTTTTATTCAGGGAATACTCACATTTAAGTGTGCGATTGCACACATGGTCTCTATATGTTGATGTTACAGTAAGTGTTTAAGTAGCAACAGATGCTGGGCCTGCTACAGCATTCCGTGCCAGTAACTAAATGTCTGTAACTAAAGATGGTTCCTGAGCCACCTATTCTGTGTGTCCTAGGAAGTTTCGCTAGACTAGCTTTTAATACGGTATACTAAAAAGCTTCACTGGGTTCCTGAAGGGAACCAGAGATTTGTTTTTGGTGCTAGGGAAGTTTTCCTTAGGAGTTATGTTGCATTAGATCTTTAATACTATATGCGAGGTTTTAAAGTTTTATATTCAAGTTTTAGCTAAATGCTGTGATTTAAACTTTCCATAATTGCTAACTATAGTGGCTGTTTCTGTGTATCCGAGTTGTTCTTATAAAACAATTAGTGTGTGTCTCAACTCTAACTTCACTGGGTTTCTGTTCCTAGTTTGATGTCCAAAAGTTGCGAATCTACTGTGACCCAGAACAAAACAAACGGGAGACAGCATGTGAGATTCCTGGATTTGTAAGTAGGATGGATTATTTTTCCCAACTGGTGCTTCAGTACTATCAAATAAATAAATAGAATGTAGATAATATGTATTGCTTAATTTGATATATAGTTAATTTTTTTTCAATTTTCAAAGGGAATAAAGTTTCATTGACTACAACATATTTTGAAGTTCTTTAGTTGAAATAAAATTTTAATGTTTCACCTTGCAAGTATGAGTGAAAGATCACAAGAAACTATTTTTCCCACATCATCTCTGGTTGTGACTGGTCCGGTATCACTTGAAGCAGGACTGGGCTTGATCTAGAAAGACAGGATTTTTTTTGTCTGAATATCTAGTGTGTAAAATGCATTATTATTTATAAATTAAATGTATAATTATTATATTATACAGCACAGTTCTGGAGTAGGAAATGATTCATTTTCCTGCTCAGCAGCGTGTTTTCTCAAACTATAATGAACACAGTTTTCTTTCTGTTGTTTTTACATTACTAAGGTTTTCTTATATTTCTAGGATGTAAGCAATATTTCTGTTTATTTAGCTATTTTTATTACTGTGTTAAGAGGGAAAAGATTATAAACTAAAATGTTATAGAGTATGGTTATATACATGAATGCATACAATCAGTTTTTTCTCCCTTAGGCAAAATATGGTGTGTAGTATTGTCGCTAATTCAGATAAAGTGGAATGTTGTAAAACTTTTTGATGTGGATTCCCAGTGGTATTTGAGCTTTATATGTTTTTTTCTTTTTTTAGTTTGTATAGTCATGCTGTCATAATCTCCTTTTTCTCTATTAATCTGCATAACTTATGAATCTACATGTTCTGAAATCTTGAGGACATAGAGCAACATAACTAATGGATCTATAATAAATTCAGAGATAGACTTAAAAATGATTCATTATGAGTATTCTAGATAGGTAATTGTTTAAGCAGTAAAACTTTTAGATACTGGTAACTTAGAATATAAATCTCTACTAAAAGTATTAATGGTATTGCATTTTGAGAGTACACTGTGCATAACTTATTTATTGAGATCTCTGCCTCATGACATAACCATTACCATTTCCTTTCCATAGAGCAGAGGCATAGCCTTATTCCGTGGCAGGCTTTGAATTCTCGTGTCTGGTGTCTTGTGTTTTTATGTCTCTTGTCTTACTCTCGGCTGTGACTTTGTGAATCCTGTTTGCCTTTTGTACCTTCATTCCTACCTTCTCATTTTCTGATGTAATTTATTATTGTTTGGAAAGATTATTAACCTATCTCAAATTGTGTGTTTTTCTCTAAGAAAGAGATTGTTTCAGGAGAAACTGTCCCAGAGTGCATAAAATTTAATTCTTGCAGTTTATGGCTTGGTTAGATATGTTCTGGCTTTTCTCTCTGATTCTTAACTGATTTCCAGTAAGTTCAAGACAGCATATAAACCCCACCTTGAGGTATTTTTGTTTCTGCATGGCCATTATATTAAGGAGCTTTGGCATTTTAATTTTCTTCTTCTACTTGTCATTATTGTTAATTTTCTTTCTTTATCCTATTATAAATGTAGTAATAACATGTATAAATAAGCAATTCTTTAGGATATTTGAAAGCAAATATCTTGCTGGTTTTGATATTTTAGGCATCTCTAACTAGACAATGAAATATCTGAAAATTAGGAAGATAATTAGAAATTTAATTAAAAACACACTTTCAAACACATTTGTTGTTGTTTTTCTTTCAGAATGGTGAGGTAGGCCTGGTTACTATTGTTCTCCCTAAGGTAATATTTGCATTATGGGACTGGTTAGCTTCCTTTCATCAACTGTAAGTATTTTAGACAAATTGCACCCATTTTTTATGGAGTTTGAGTGTATTTTGTGTTCATAGCTTTTTGTGATTAGGAATTTGTTATTAGATTAGGCTAAATAAAATTGGAAAGTAAATGTAAGTTATCTTCATCTTTTCACATAAACATGTATTCATATACATATGTGCACATATATACACACACATACATACATATGTACTTTTCCATGTTTGTTTATTTCATTTTGTGTCTTTGTAGTGCCTCAACGGCCCCAGCGATGTAGGTTCAACTCCAGCTCCCTGTATTTGTCCTCCGGGAAAGCCAGGACTACAAGGCCCCAAAGTGAGTCATACCTAACGCGCTAATTTTTTTTTTTTTTAAGATTTTATTTATTTATTTTTAGAGAGGGAAGGGAGGGATGGAGAGAGAGAGAGACATCAATGTGAGGTTGCTGGGGGCCACAGCCTGCAACCTAGGCATGTGCCCTGACTGGGAATCGAACCTGCGATGCCTGGTTCGCAGCCTGCGCTCAATCCACTGAGCTACGCCAGCCGGGGCGGGCGCTAATTTTTGTTAAAACACATAAACAAGCTGAGCAAATGTGTAGAATTCCCAATCATCATAGACCCTGTTGTGAAATTTTCATCTTATGTTTTAGAATAGTTCACAACTTGAGTATTAGTGATTTTTTAAAAAGTGTATTCTAATCTGTATTTGCCTTTGAACCTGAAACTGATACCCCTAGCCCACTGTAGAGTGTGGAGGGAACATTAGTAGTTAGTTTCTTGCTTGTCTGTTTGCTTCCCTGCTGCCCCTCCTTCACCTCGCCCTTGCCCAACACTGTGGCTGGATCCCAAGGATGATTCTTACAACCTGGTATAAAATGAAGAAAGAGCAATTGTTAAGATATGTTTTAAATCCTTAAATTTCTAAATTCTTAATTTTTCAAAAAGATTTTCAGATAGAAAAACCAAGTAAAAAATTTAAAATAAATTTGAATGCTGTGTTAGATATCTAATTCTAAAACTAGAGGGATATATATTTATCTCACTTAATCATGTAATGATTATTTTGGGGAATTGGGATTGCAGCCATGAAGTACATGCTGTTTTATAACCAGTTATTTTTATACAACAAAATAAATATGTTTCTGTTATTAAATATGAATGGTTTTTAAGCAAGTTGGTACTTACTATGGCATCTCAGATACTGCCTAAGACACTGAGAAGCTAAGTGGTCTGTTCTCTGCAGATAAATCTTGTCATTTAATATTATTTTAAAAACCACCTACTAAAAATAATGTTTAACTTCAAAGAAAGTATGACTTCCTAGCCAAAGAGAGTGTTTTATATATTAATCATATGTTAATTGAGGTGACCATAAGACTTTTGTTAAATATGAATTTTCTTACTGTTTCAATCACCATGAATGAAAAGTTTTAGCCTCTGGACTACGGGGCTAAGAAAATTTAGTTCTTCCTATCTTTTGTACATGTTTCTCCCATCCATTTTCATATGATAATTCATAACGTTCTTCAAGCCCAGCTGTTAAAATCAAGAAAGAAATGAAATTTAAGAAATAAAAGTTTACATCCAATATTTCATTCAAAGTAAATCTATTTGGCTTGGAATTTGACTTCAGTACATTGCAATTAATTTACTATCGTAAACTATTTTTAGATTACATTTAGGAAAGTTAATCCAAGAGCCATTTAGTTAAACTAACTACATGTTGTTTTGGATGCCTAAAATGGGAAACACCTATATGATGATCTGGGGAATATACCTTGGAAGATAGCTTGGTGTGACCTACCAGCAGACTTCTTTTTAAAAGATATGTATGTAGTTTATAATGTTGGAATGTTATACATAAAAATGATTTGATGTGCAAGAGATACAATGTGGAAATCAGAGTCCTATGTTGCCTAACTTCTCAAAGCCCAGAGTGCTTTCCTGACTCTTGGTGGGATTCCAGTCACTCCCAGGGTTTCTAAAGGGCTATCCATTTCTGAGGAGGAATCAGATGCTTTTGATTTTTTCTGATTATTCATTAGTGGTTCATTAGTTGTCTTCTAACGTCACCAATTATAGTTCACATATGTTTCTACAGCAGAATTTTAGCACACCCTTTGTCTTATCTGACTTTTGATATTTCTGTTTCATGTGTTCCTCATTTTCATTCTTCTTTCTTAGTCACAATGTAACCCCATTGCCACCTACTACTTTAAGTGAAATTGCAGTTTTCCACCAGTCTTCAAGTTGGCGTGCCTTCCTGATCTGCTTTCCATTTTCTTCAGAAAATCTGGCAGGAGGGGAGGAACACACACACACTCTCCATTCTTTTAAGGCTGTTTCCCCTGGAAGTGGTTCCTTACCCACATCAGGGACCGTATGTGAAAAACAGAATCCCTAGCAACACTTTGAGTTTCATGCACTTCCTTTAGAGAATTTCTGTCTTGGAAAATTGATAGAGTTTTATTTATATCAACAGAACCAGAACTAAAGGAGATGAAGCAATTTTACTATAGATCCACCTGAGACATATTGGCCATTTTTGTTTGATGCTCTCTGGAAAGTTTTGTAGCTGTTCATCAAACAGAGTTACCTGTAAAAAATAGATCTAGTCTTTTTATTAGAAATGGAGTTCTAGGAGAAATTTTCGTGTTGATATGTGAGTAAGTACTTATCCTAAGACAAAGTCATCTGTTAAAAGTTCTCTAAATTTCCAAAAAAAAAAAAAATGACAACCCCATTAAAAAACCAGGTCAAATTAACTATGATACTATACACTTAGACTTATCATAGCATTATAACTCATCAATAAGTAAAAATATATATATATATGTATGTTGCTGAATATAAGCTATCTATATCTTACTTATTTTGTATTCCTAGTGTCAAACATAGGAAATAATTAAATTAATGAATCTATTGGAATAATTTTTATATGCAAGTAATTCACAGAGAAGGAAAATGCAAACTAAATTCTCTTTTGGACTTCTAGTGTCTAACCTAGTGTTAAGTAATATTTTTTTAACTTAATTAGTTATGAAATCATTGAAAAAATGAGATTCACCCCTGCTCCTTACTAATTTATGTGGAATGCCTTTGTTCTAAGTGAATGGTCCAGGCAATCTTCAATATACAAACACCCCCCTTTTAAAAGTTCTTGCTGTGCAAATGGCATCTTCTTCCCCCCCACTTCAGTTGCCATAGGAACATTTGTGGGGACAAACTCCCCACAGTTGATCTAACCTCATATATTAGATCTTTTAGTTCAGAAGTGGAAAGAAAACATTTTTTTTTCTTTAGAAAGGAGAAATTTTTAACAAGTTCTTAATTTGAAATGCCCCTTTCTCTGCTGCTATATCCTTGCTGATGCCCTTTGTTTTACCCTAATAATGCTCTGCACAGAGATTCATTTGGACCATCAAAGTACCCTCTGTCTAAAATACAAAAAGCCTTTGGAAAATTTCAGGGGCTACTAGACATTTACATTTTTATATTGATTTTCCCAGACGAAGTAGATTTGTCCTTGCCTAACAGAGTGCACGTTTGAGTTTTAAGGGAGAGAAGAGGTTGTTTTTGGAGAACAGAATAGATCTTCGGTCAGATATTCCTGTGGAGGCCAAAAGTATAATGAAGGTACAAAGATTTGGAAAAAGGGGCTTGATAACGTGGGATTTGGTCCTATGGGGAGAGTCCCAAAGACATTTGTTTTAGATGAATAACTTACAATATTAGCTTGCTTTTGCAAACATGGCTATTTTTCACTTTAATTATTCGTATTTACACTTCTCGAGAGGCTATACTCAGAGATGTTTGGGCTAGTCCATGACATTCCCATTCCTGTCAACAACTCAGAAATCCTGTGGTACAAATTCAGTTCAACATAAGTAAGTATTGCTTTTAAGCTAAATACATTTTTTTTTAAAATTTGAGATGTGCAAATGTTTCAACAAAGTTAGAAGTAGATTGGGAATTTAGTCACAATTGTGCAATAATAAGTCATATGTCTAATTTAATGCATTTAAGAATTTTTTCCATTTTCAGTTTGCCAGTAGTCCCCAGGCCTGGTTCTGATCATGTATGCATTTTAATGTGTGCAGGGATAGTAGAATTTAAAACATGAATTTTGGAGCTGAACTGGCTTATTTCGAATTCCATCTCCACCACTGCTCTGTGGCCTGGAGCAAGTTACTCAAACTTCTCAGGCCATATAAAATGGGAATAATAAAATTACCTGATTTGTGGAATTGTTATGAGGATTAAGTAATTTAATGTATGTAAAGTTTTTAAAGCAGTTCCTGGCAGATGAGAATTAATAAAGGTTGGGTGTCAGCTTTTATAATGGTAAAAACTGAATTTTTACTCTAATTGGCCTTCTTTCCTAGTTTAATTGAGGTTTTATTTTATTTTTCCAATTTTATGGAAGCAACACCAAACCTACCTGAGTTTTTTTTCCAAATAAATCAGTAGAACAGTAGTCAAAATAACCAGTAAAATCTATCAGCAATAATAAAACCTGCAAAACAGATTACATTTCCCTGATGGGGCTGCTGACCAGTGTTATGGTCCTTATAAACTCATAGTGGGTTTATCTTGTGGATGATTTTTTTCCCCTTGCAAACTTGGTTTTGATTAATTTAAAATGTTATTCTTAAGTATGTCTTGTACTTTTATGCAGCATAAAAATGAATTCTGTTTCTTCATGTGCCAAAGTTTTATTTCATCTTCATCATAGTAGACGTTAAACCCTCTCAGATACTTTTGATGTCTTAGATTTTGCAGAAAATTAATATTTTGCAAGTGAAAGGATCATTAACAGGGAATTTGATTTGATTTGAAATAAGTCAGTAAGCAAATAGTTATTGAATTTCTACTTGATTCACAGAATTGTAAATAAAGCCCCCCAAAACCCACACACAATGTAGAAAATGTAGACCATGTTTTCAAGGAGTCTAAATCCAAACAATAAATACAGACTAATCGAGAAAGGACTTTGAGAAAACTTTAGTTATGAATGAGTGATCAGTGATATAGGCACTATTGTAGCATTTCAATAGAAAGAAACATCAGGAGAAGGTGGAATAATAAGGAAGGTGCAGTGTTGGAAAATTTTGTTATATTGACTCATACATGGAAAAGGAAGAAAATCCTGTTCCCAGGAGAAAAGAACAGTGGGATTTGTTGAAAGGCAGTGAGTGCAATCTGAAAATGGACAAGGAAGGATGACAGGAGAGATAGAGATTAATGTGGACCCTCTGAAAACAAGAAGAGAAAAATTCTAACACTTCAGAGAGCCAGAATGTTGTTCCCTCATGTCCAGCCAGCTAACACCAGAAGTCCTTGGATTAGAATTACAAATTATACCCTTTTAGCAAAACATTAAATGTTTCAGCATTACTTTTCTCCCTGGATTTACAACCAGCCATTCTTTGTCCCCTTTAAAAATGACATTTTCCCTCTTCTCAGCCTTTCCTTATGCTAAGCTTGCTCCTATGTGAAAAGCCCACCCTTTCTTGATTGTCTCCATAGAGATCACATAGTTCTTTCCATTTTTCCTGTTGAGTTTCAGGAACAAATCTCTAGCCAGTAGCCTGAACTAGTATTTCAGACCAGCAAATCTGCCTGGGTGGAAGTACCCTTAGCTAATATATAATCACTAGTGTTATGTGTGAATGATCTTTTGAGGAAAATAGTGACAAATTATTGAGTTGAAAATCAGGTGCCTCTACGCAGGAATTTATTGATACTGATGGCCAAGACTTCGTGTTTTTTGGCAAGATGCCCCATGTGGACATCATGGACTCAGCAATAGATGACATATTATATTATTTTTGAAGTATTTCTTAGAATTAAATTATAACACACTCTCACCTCACAAAAAATGTTGCTTTCATAGTTTTTTTTATAAAGGGTGGTGACCATCTGCATGGTCAGTACTGGCCATTGTGCCACAGTCTAGAGTTTCATGGAGTGTGCCTGGGCTCACTGTTCTTTGAAGATCTCTGGTTTGTGAGGCAAAGGTCATTTCTTCAGTGTTACATGTGCTGAACGACTGTCAGAGCTGGGCAGAATTGTTTGGGTTGGGCCTCAACTCTCATAAAAGTATTCAAGTTATAGAATCTTAGCATGTTCGAATGAGATTATCAATATAGGCAAAGAGATACCTCGACTGGATTGAAAGAAATGACTGTTCTGCAGCTTTAAACTTGAGTCCCACATGTAAGATGACATGGCTTGTGGACTGATTTTTTTAAAATAATTTTGAATTGAATTGTTTCATAGGCCATTGATATCCACAATATAACATTTAGAATAGAGTTAAATCTGTAGTCTTGTGAGTGAAATATTGCTACCATTTAAAATGTATTTGCTATGGCACCTCACCATTTTTTAGAATTCTAAAGATATATCCTGTTACACCTATTAACACTTTACGTCATTGAGACTTACTTTATCTGTTATACCCATTCTCACACAAATAAATCACTGTACATTTGACATACCAAAAACCTTTATTTGTTAAGGTGGGCATTTATAATATGGCATCATTTTTCTAACCTGCATTTTAGGACTTTGTTTGTAATATACAAAAAGGTGCAAATAATAGAATTGGCTTTGGACCCTGATGGGCTCTGACTGTACTGATATGGTTGGTTGTTTTGTATTTAAAAGTCTTGTTCCTCCCTAGGGTGACCCTGGACAGCCTGGGAGCCCTGGCTACCCTGGACAGCCTGGTCAAGATGGTAAGCCTGTGAGTACTGAAAGCTTAGTCATCTCCAGTACTGGGGTCATAGTGTCAAAGTTAAAATTTCACTGGGCAAAATTAAACAGGTAATGAAGCTCTAAGGTTGTTATAATAGGGGAGGGAGATTGAGGTCAATTTAGCTGAAACAAAAGGAGGGTGGGTTCTTTTTTGAGTGTGGGGTGAGCTAGTGGAAAAGTGCTAGAAAACTTTACAGGAGAGGTCGATCAATGGGATGGAGCAAATTAAGTTATCCTGAGCTTGCTAATGTTTTCTACTTAAAAAGTAAGCCATTTGTGTTTGCCAAGTGGCACCCATGGAAGTGGGATTCTACCCTCCCACAGAGACTGGGAGGTCTGGACACTTACCTTTTTTGAAGACTGCATTTCAAAAGGATGATTCCCAGGTCCTTGAGAAAGACTTTTATTGCTAGTTGTAAAGCTAGCGAGGTTTTTAAAAAGATTTACAACTCAAAGGGGACAGAAAAAGAATACAATGACAAAGTTTCTAAAGTAAATGTTCTCAGAGAAGGGAGATCAGAGCTTAGTCAGGAAGAAGCCTGTCTAAGGTTTAGTCAAACTGAGGGGAACATTAAGGCTGGTTTGGTCTATGGAATTAGCATTCTAGTCACTTTTTAGGTATTTTACTTCAAAACTGTGAATATCTTTGCTATGTTTAAAAAATTATCCATTGAATTCTTAGTATTAACAAATAGCTGTATGGGAAATCTTTCTATATTTTCCCTTCATATCTATGGAAATGTTCAAGTGTTGACCTAAATAGAGATAAATTGTGTCATGCTCAAAATTGTCAAAAATATGTGTTTATTTGGGTATAGCAGAGGAATTGCAATTCGGGCACACAAACTGTACTAAGCTACAGGTGACTCCATTGAGGGTTTGGTGTAGGCTGGATTTGTGGAGAGGGAATGTAAGGAGGGGAGAGTTCAGTTAGAGTCTGTTAAAATCATGAGCTAACAAGACCAGCTTTGAAAACACCCCAAGTGGACAAAACCAGTCCAGATACACAAGCAAAACTCAATCCAGTCAATTTTTGTTCTTGCCTCTGGGAATCATAAGCAAAAACTCTGAAGGTTGATATGAGGCAACCCCTGACCAATTCCCTATCATTTAAGAAAGCGCAGACATCCTCAATTTTCTGTAAATCAGGGAGATCAGTTTCTGAGTCCTTTAAGTTTTGTTTTTCTGAGAGTACATGAGTGAGATTTTCCACTTTATATCCTCCAGTTCTATTTTATAGTGAAAATTTTTTACATAAATTAAAACTCTTCTTAAAGGTTACATTATTTTCCTAAGAATGCGTGCACTGGTATACACTTATAATCTGCCTAAAAAATAATATTCTCTAAGGTTCAAGGGAACTTAAGGGACATTTGTTAATTAAACATAAAGCAGATCTAGTTTAAAGCATTTTTGGCAAATTTTACAGGTAAGTTTCTATCAGAATGTTTATAACAGTAAATAAACATTAGGAATTAGCTTTGAATGTTAAAAAATTGTCACCAAAAAAGTATCTCCTAAGATACTTTCTTTGTCATTAGACATTAACCATTGCCATGAAGGATGGGAGGGTTTGTATTTTGAGCCATTCATGTTTGAGCAGTTAAAGAACCACAGGTATAATGGTAAACCATCAATACTGCATTGGGATGGAAGAGGAGTATGTTATGCCCTGAGAGAGGTGCTAACAAATTTAATATAAAAAATACAGCCAAGTTTTGAAGAGTAGTGATGTTTCGTGTCTGTTCATACCAGTGTTGAGTCAGTCTTCAGAGAAAGATCGTCAGAGCAGGAGGCCAACTGGTGCTGCAGCAAGCTGAGGAGCGTGGTGTGGGGGGAGGGTTGGGGCTGAGGCACGGGGTGATTGCTGTTGAGGAGTAGAGTGATTGGGGCTGAGCAGCTGGATGATTAGGGCAGTGAGGCTCAACTAACCTAGCAGAGTCCATTCTAAATATAGTGGTGATCTATTTAGAGATTTTAAGAAGGAAAGTGATTTGATTTGCCTTAGTTTTCAGAGAGAGAAATACACAGGGTTGGGCAAAACTAGGTTTCCAGTTTGTGTGGAAAATAATACAATAATTCATAAATAATAATACAAGAATAAACTCCATGTTCTGTGTGCTCACAACTGTAAACCTACTTTGCCCCACCCTGTAAATATTGTGTGGAGAGTATTTATGGGGCAAGAGTGGAAGTGAGACCAGGTAGGAGGTGATTTCAGGGTTTTGAGAAGTCAGAGTGGCTTGGACTAGGGCAATGTGGTGGCAAGGAAGATAAGTGGTCAGGATCTGGATTATTTTTTAATGTAAAATTGATCAGAATTTCTGTTAAATTAGATATGAAGCATGAGAAGAAGAGTCAGGGACTTAGAGGATCTTAGCTTGAGCAACTGGATGGACTGTGGTGCCATTTACTGAGCTGGACAATACTGGGGGAGATGTCAGTTTTGTGGAGGAAATCAAGAATTCATTTTTGTACCCGCTGAAGGTGTCTCCTAGAAAACCACAGATAGGAATGTTGAGTTCAGGGATATGTTTGAGAATGAACATACACAGTTAGGACTTTGTAGCCTGTAGATATATCTAAAGCCACCAAAGTAGATGAGACTATTTAGGGAACAAGTACAAATAACTGGAGAAGAGAAGGTGGCAGTGGGCTGAGCTTAGGGCTCTCTTACAGAGAATAAAGAGAGGATACAACCAAGGACATTGGGAGAGAATGATCAGTGAAGTTGGAGGAATACCAGGAGAGTATAGCATTCCAGGAGACAAGTGAAGAAAGCATTTCAAGAAGGGAGTGATCAGTTGTGTCATTGTTGTTAACAAGTTGAGAAAAATGAGATCTATGCCCAGACCAGTGGATTTGCTGTATGGATGTAATTGAGGACTTGATAAATGGGATTTCAGGGATGGGTAGTACAAAAGCTGGATTGAAATGGGTTCGACAGAGAGTTGACAAAGGGGCAATAAAATGGTGACAGTGAATATAGATGCTTGTTTTGAAGGACTCAATGAGGAGCAGGGAAATGAAGTAATAGCATCGGGAGGATGTGGGAAAAAAGGATTTAAAAAAGATGGGAGATGTTATAGCATTTTCTATGATGAAGAAAATAAAGAAGAAGGGGGAAAATTTATGATTTGGGATATCTGAGATATTTTCAGAAAGAAAATCCTTTTTAGTTTGGGAAAACATTGGTTCCAGCTGCAAGAAGAGAGTTTGTTCTGATTAAGAATATGGGTAGTTAAACTTTTATGGGCTAGAGTGCCATGCCAATAAGTAGAGAAATTGTTAGATGATGTATTTCAGGATATAGGATGATAAATTTATTATCAGACTGCTTCTATTTTGAATTGAATGAAATGAACATCCCCCTTTACCTTTTTCCTTAACTCCTGTAATCTCCCAACATTAGCCTTGTAATTCCTCTTATAATCCATCCCTTGCTCACTAATTTAAAGGATCATATGAATTCATTCAGATAAGTCTGAGGTCCTACATGATTTCTGACCTAATCACTGACTGAGATAGTTTTAAAAATATGAGCCTTTCTTTGCCTGAGACCCCTTCCCTGGGACATATTCTTTCTATTCCTGACAGCTTCACGCTGTCCCGAGTCCATGCTGAAGTGTCACCTGCTGGCACCTCACAGTGATACAGAGCTTCCTTGACGATGCCACTAAATTATTTAGGATTTTGGTTTTCAGTGGTTTAAAGTCCTGGGCAATATTTGGAAGTGAGTGCCGAACAGACCTTCCATAGACTATGAGTGCTTGTTTGCTTCATGCTTTTCCTTTCTTAATAACTTGCCACGAATGAAGTACTGGAAATTTGTTTTAATTAGCCTGATACAATGATCACAGATATTACTCTGACTCTCATTTAAGCTACAATGGACTTATTATCTTATCTCCTTTAGTACATGTATATATTTTTGTGTTTATATCTATGATTTTCTGTATTGATATAACTATATAGAATTTGACATGAGATGTCAGAAAATGTTAGATGTTAGATTGTATTAAATGATATCTGGTGTTAAAGAAAGAACAAACCAACTGTGGTAGCTAGAAAACCTTCTATGGCAAAAGGGACTTTGCACACATGATTAAGGATCTTGAGGTGCGGGGATTATCCTGATTTAGCTGAATAGCCTAGTGTAATCACAAGAGTCCTTATAAGTGGGAAGCAGGAATATCAGAGTCAGAGAAGGAGAAGTGGTGACCAAGGCAGTGATCAAAGTGAGGCAGCCCCTAGAAGTTGGAAGAGGGAAGGAACAGATTCTCCCCTAGACTCTCTAAAAGGAACACAGCCCCCCTAACACTATGGGTTTAGCTCCCCAAGACCCATTTTTGGGCTCATATCTGCAGATCTGTAAGTTAAGTTTCTATGCTTGGGGTAATTTGATAAAGCAGCAATAGAAAACTGATACACTAAACCAAACCCTATTTACCCAGGGATATGACTTTTCCCCTTAACTATCCTCCTGTCCCCCTGTTTCTTTCTCTCTGCAGGAGATAGGAGATTGGGTGGCCAGGCAGGAAGAGAAAGTGAGCCTGGGAGCCAGAACAGCTGAGGGTCATTAGTGTGTGTCCAGGGCCAGCGCACAGCGGGAGTGGGAAGGTGTGGGTGGAGCCTCTGGCTGGCAATTGAAGCCATCTGGACCAAGGAAACTTGGATGGAACAATTCGAAGGGAATTCTGCTTTGTTTGGATTTAGTTCTGTGCAACCCCCCTCAATAAGCAATTCGAGTCTCTTTCTCATTATAACTAGGCCAAGTCAACCAGAGCTTTAAATAGTAAATTATTCCACTCTGGAGAAATACTAATTTTCATAAGGAAAATGCCTTCAGCAAAAATTAAAGAATTATTTAAAAGTCCTTCCACTCTTTTCTCATTTCTCTATCAGTTACTTCTATCAGCACAGTGGCTGAACATATTACTATTTTATTCTTTTATCATTATTAAAAGAGAGGCAGAGAAATATTTATATGTCCTGGTACGTAATCAGAGTAGAACGATTAAAGACATTGTACTGATATGACATTGATTTTAAAAGAAGGCGATGTGTGGAAACATGTACAAGGACTATTTATGATTTTGTAGAAGTTTATATTTTTATAGTGCTCATTCCTGTTTTCCATCATTATTAATTCTTTTCATAAAGTAAAATACTTTACTGAAACCAAAGCCTTAGCTGGTTGGCAGAGAGACCTGCAGCTATTTTGCCCTCTACTTTGCTTTTAACAAACTATAGAAATGATCCTTGAAAGTCTTTCCACTTTGCTTTTAAAAGTTACTTTGCTACTAAGGGCCCATGTTTCTTAATCTGAAAGATGATGCTAGATGAGGCCCAGGTTCTTTCCAGTAATGATTTTCTGAGATTCCATGAAGGCCATCATATTTGCTAAGTATGGTAGGCTAGATTAAGCTACAATATTGTGGAGATGATTGTTCATATCATTGACCTTAAGAAGTGATTGACAGAATACTGCTACCAATAAACTTGAAAGTGGGTCACACTCAGTGATGCAGCCATACTCCACCTCGTCCTCGTCTTCCTCAATGTGCCTCTCAGTGGTCTATAGTTTCCAGAAACTGGCCAGCTTACCATGGAGGGTTAAACCTTACAGGAGCATAGTCAGCACAGATGACCAATTTCAGTTACATGTTTTTATGAATCCATGAATAAAGAGAGGGTAGGGGCAGGCTAGTAGGAGATGAACTTATTTATGGAGGAGGGAGAGAGGAGAGGAGATGAAGTACAGTTCTTTAAGCCATTGTGATGGCTTTGGCTGTCAGTTGGAGTGAACTCAGGAGCCATGTTGGGGTCTTGAGTAAAGAGTTGATGTGATATAACTTTTTTTTGTTTTAAAGAATTACCCTGACTTTTGGATTGAGAATAGATTTTAGGATGATGGAAGTAAAGGCAGCAAGAGCAGTCAGGAGGCTCTTGAGACATCCCAGGAGCAAGATGAGGGGGACCACCTGGCCTCAGGATAGCAGTAGTGAGGTGAAGAGAACTACTACTTATATTTTGGGGATATTTTGAAGTTAGAGCTGACAGGATTTGCTGATCTATTGGATATAAATTTAAGAGAGAAGTCAAAGGAGACTCCAGTGAGAGGTAGAAGGATAGGATTGGGCAAGAGAAATCTAGACTTTAGTTTTGGATATATAAACTTTTTTATTTATTGTGTGTTTTCATATTGTGTGGATATGGATATGGATATGTGTGTATAAACATACACACACATGAATGTATTTATTCACACATGAATTGTGTATATATATACACACAATTTTTTCTTAATTTTTATTGTTGACATTATTACGGATGATCCCATTTCCCTTCCTTTGCCCACCTCCACACAGACCTCACCCCCCACTGGCCTTACCATGCTGTTGTCTGTGTCTACTCGAGTTATGCATGTACGTTCTTTGGCTAATCCCTTCCTCTTCTTTCATCTAATCTCTCCCACTCTCCTCCCCTTTGACAGCTGTCAGCCTGTTCCATGTGTCTATGCCTTTGTTTCTATTTTGTTTTTCAGTCTATTGGATATATTCATTTTAAAAAATTATTATTCAATTACAGTTGTCTGCATTTTCTCCCCACATTCTCCTCCACCTCAGCCAAAACCACCTCCCTCCCTTGCTTCCACCCACCCCCTTGGTTTTGTTCATGTGTCCTGTAGAGTAGTTCTTGAAAACCCTTCCCCCCATTATTCCTTTCCACCTCCTCTCTGGTTACTGTCAGATTGTTCTTAATTTCAATGTCTCTGGTTATATTTTGCTTGCTTTTTTCTTTTGTTGATTATATTCCAGTTAAAGGTGAGATCATATGGTATTTGTCCCTCATCACATGGCTTATTTCACTTAGCATAATGCTCTCCAGTTCCATCCATGCTGTCCCAAAGGGTAGGAGCTCCTTCTTTCTCTCTGCTGCATAGTATTCCATTGTGTAAATGTACCATGGTTTTTTGATCCACTCATTACTGATGGGCACTTGTGTTGCTTCCAGCACTTGCCTATTGTAAGTTGTGCTGCTATGAACATTGGGGTGCAGATGTGCTTTTGGATTGGTGTTTCAGGGTTCTTAGGATATAATCCCAGCAGTGGAATTGCCAGGTCAAAAGGCAGATCCATTTTTAGTTTTCTGAGGAAATTTCATACTGTTTGCCACAGTGACTGCACCAGTCTGCATTCCCACCAACAGTGCACTAGGGTTCTCTTTTCTCCGCATCCTCTCCAACACTTGTTTGTTGATTTGTTTATGATGGCCATTCTGACCAGTGTGAAGTGGTATCTCATTGTAGTTTTAATTTGCATCTCTCTGATGTCTAATGATGCTGAGTATATTTTCATATGTCACTAGGCCTTCTGTATGTCTTCCTTGGAGAAGTGTCTGTTCAAGACTTTTGCTCATTTATTAATTGGGTTGTTTGTCTTCCTGGAGTGGAGTCGTGTGAGTTCTATATATATTTTGGAGATCAAACCCTTCCCTGAGGTACCATTGGCAAATATGTTTTCCTATACAGTTGGTTCTCTTTTTATTTTAATACTGTTTTCTTTAGCTGTGCAGAAGCTTTTTATTTTGATGAGATCCCATTTGTTTGTTCTTTCCCTTATGTCCCTTGCTCTAGGGGACATCCCAGTAAAAATGTTGCTGTGTGAAATAGCTGAGATTTTCCTGCCTATGCTCTCCTCTAGGACTTTAATGGTATCATGACTTATATTTAAATCTTTTATCCACCTTGAATTTATTTTTGTGTATGGTATAAGTTGGTGCTCAAGTTTCATTTGTTTGCATGTAGCTGTCCAGCTCTCCCAACACCATTTGTTGAAGAGGCTATTTTTACTCAATTTTATCTTATTGTCTCCTTTGTTGAATATTAATTGACCGTAGAGACTTGGGTTTATTTCTGGGCTCTCAGTTCTGTTCCATTCATCTATATGTCTGTTCTTATGTCAGTACCAGGCTGTTTTACAGTGACCTTGTAATACAGTTTGATATCAGGTATTGTGATCCCTCCTACTTTATTCTTCTTTCTCAAAATTGCTGCAGCTATTTGGAGTCATTTATGGTTCCATATAAATTTCTGAAATCTTTGTTCTATATCTGTGAAATATGTCATTGGCACTTTAGTAGGGATTGCATTGAATCTGTAAATTGTTTTTGGTAGTATGTACATTTTGATGATGTTAATTTTTCCAATCCATGAGCTTGGTACATGCTTCCATTTGTTTGTGGCTTCCTTAATTTCTTTCTTCAGTGTTGTGTAGTTTTCTGAGTACAGGTCTTTTACCTCCTTGGTTAGGTTTATTCTTAGGTACTTTATTTTTCTTATCCCTCTATCAAATGGGATTTTTTTTCCTGATTTCTGTTTTTGATATTTCATTGTTGGTGTACAAAAATGCCTTTGATTTCTGAATATTGACTTTGTATCCTGCTCTTTTGCCAAATTCACTTATTAGGTCGAGTAGATTTTTGGTGGAGACTACAGGATTTTCTATGTACACTATCATGTCATCTGCAAACAATGACAATTTTGCTTTGTCCTTTCCAATTTGGCTGCCTTTTATTTCTTTTTCTTACCTTATTGCTGTGGCTAGGACGTCCAGTACTATTCAAATAGGAGTGGTGAAAGCAGGCATCTTTGTCTTGTTCTTGATCTTAGTGGGAAAGCTCTACATTTTAGCCCATTGAATATGATGTTGGTCATAAGTCTCTCATATATGGCTTTTATTATGTTGAAGAATGCTCCCTCTATTCCCACTTCGCTGAGTGTTTTTACCATAAATAGGTGCTGCACCTCATCAAATGCTTTTTCTACATCTATTGATATGATCATGTGATTTTTGTCTTTTGTTTTGTTTATGTGATGTATTATGTTTATTGATTTGTGAATATTGTACCATCCTGCATCTCTGGGATGAATACCACTTGGTCATAGTGTATACTCTTTTTAATATATTGCTAGATGTGGTTCACCAATATTTTGTTGAGGATTTTAGCATCTATGTTCATTAGTGATATTGGCCTGAAGTTTTCTTTCTTTGTTGTGTCTTTATCTGGTTTTGGGATTAGGATGATGCCAGCTTCATAAAAAGAGTTTGGGGGTCTTCTATCTTCTTGAATTTTTTTTGAATAATCTGTGAAGGGTAGGGGTTAGCTCATCCTCAAATGCTTTGTAAAATTCTCTTGTGAAACCATCTGGTCCAGGGCTTTTGTGTATTGGGAGCTTTTTGATTACTGCTTCAATTTCATTAGTTATTGTTGGTCTGTTCAGACTTTCTGCTTCTTCATTGAGTTTTGGAAGAGTATATTTTTCTAGAAATTTGTCCATTTGACCTAGGTTTTCAAATTTCTTGGCATACAGTTCTTCATAGTAATTTGTTACGATCCTTTGTATTTCTGTGGTGTCAGTTGTAATCTCTCCTCTTTCATTTCTGATTGTGTTTATTTGGGTCCTCTCAGTTTTCTTTTTTTTTTATGAGTCTGCTTAAAGGTTTGTCAATTTTGTTTATCTTTTCAAAGAACCAGCTCCTGTATTTATTGATCTTTGAGTTGTGCTTTTAGTTTTTATGTCATTTAATTTTGCTGTGATCTTGGTTATTTCCTTTCTTTTACTTGCTCTGGGCTGTCTTTGTTTCTGTTCCTTGAGTTCTTGTAGGTGTAGGGTTAGGTTGTTTATTTGAAATGTTTCTATCTTTTTTAGGTAGGCCTGTATCACTGTGAACTCCCCTCTCAGGACTGCTTTCGCTGTATTTCATAAGTTTTGGGTTGTTGTGTGTTCATGTTCATTTGTTTCCAAAAACTCTTTGATTTCTTCCTTGACTTCATTCTTGACCTGTTCATTGTTTAATAGCATGTTATTCAGTCTCCATGATTTTGAGTGTTTTTTTTTTTTTTGTTATTGTTTTTTCCGTGAGCCTGGTTTCTAGTTTCAGTTCTTGTGGCCAGAGAAAATACTTGGTATGATTTTTCTTGAATTTTTTGAGGCTTGTTTTGTGTCCTATCATGTGGTCTATCTTTGAAAATGTTCCATGTGCATTTGAAAAGAATGTGTATTTAGCTTCTTTGGGATGAAAGGCTCTATAAATGTCAGCTAAGTCCATTTGATCTAGGACATTGTTCAATGCCACAATATCTTTGTTGATATTTTGTTTGGAAGGCCTGTCCATTTTTGACAGTGGGGTGTTGAAATCCCCTACTGTATTTGTGTTCCTGTTAATATCTTTCTTGAAGTCCTGTAAGATTTTCTTTATGTATATGGGTGCTCCTTTGTTGGGTGCATATATATTTACAATGTTTATGTCTTCTTGATGGATTCTTCCTTTGAATATTTTGAAGTGACCTTCTGGGTCTCTTTTTATGCCTCTTTTTTGAAGTCTTTTGTCTGATATGAATATGGATACCCTAGCTTTTTTTCCTGTCCATTTGCTTGGAATATTTTTTCTAGCCCTTTACTTTCAGTCTGTGTAGGTCTTTTGTTCTGAGGTGGGTCTCTTCTTGGCAGAATATGTGTGGGTCATGCTTCTTATCCATTGGGCTATTCTATGTCTTTTGATTGGAGCATTTAATCCATTTACATTTAAGATTATTATTGATATGTACTTATTCACTGCCATTTTTTCATACCTGTGTAGCTCTCTCACTCAGTGTTTTTCTTCCTGTTCTTAAAGCAGACCCTTTAGCATCTCTTGCAGACCTGGTTTGGAGGAGGTATATCCATCAAGGCTTCTTTTGTCTAGAAAGCTCCTTATTTGGCCTTCCATTTTAATTGAGAGCCTTGCTGCGTAGAGTAGTCTCAGTTGCAGGCCTCTGGTTTTCATTACTTGGAATATTCCTTGCTGTTCCCTTCTGGCTTGAAGCATTTCCATTGAGAAGTCAGCTGCTAGTCTTATTGGGGCTCCCTTGTATACTACTTCCTTTCTCCTTTGTTGCCTTTAAGATTCTATCATTGTCTTGGAATTTTGCCATTTCAATTATGATGTGTCTTGAAAGGGGCCTCTTTGGGTTCTTCTTGATTGGGACTCTCTGTGTTTTTTGGGTTTGTGTGACTTTTTCTCTCATCAAATTAGGAAGGTTTTCCATCATTACTTCTTCAAACAGGTTTTCTATCCCTCGCTCTTCTTCTTCTCCTTCTGGTATCCCTATTATAGAGATATTATTATGTTTCATGTTGTCCTGCATTTCCCTTAACCCCTCTTTGTTCTTTCTGAGCCTCTTTTCCTTTTCTTGCACTTTCTGGGTGTTTTTTTCTACCTTGTCCTCCAGCTCACTGATCTGATCCCCTGCTTCATCTAGCCTGCTTTTGATTCCTTCAGAAATTGTATTATTAATTTCCTCTTGGCCCTTGTTAATAGTTTCCATTTCCTTTTTCATGTTGATATAGTTTGCAGTGAGTTCATTGTAGTTTCCATGTAGTTTTTGGTAATTCTCTGTGAACTCATTGAGCTTTCTTATAACCATTGCTTTGAATTCAGTATCTGATAGTTGACTTGCCTCTACTTCATTTAGCATAGTTTCTGAGGCTTCTTCCTTTCCTTTCATTTGGGGATTGTTTCATTGTCTTTCCATTGTTTGTGAAACTCTTCTTGTTAGCCTCTACTTGTTGAATTGATCTGTTCTGACTGCCTGAATTTATGGTGTGAACTTCTATGGTAGAAGACCTGTGAGATTCAGTAGTGCAGTCTCCTTGATCTGAGCTTGCTGGTCTTGGGCTGTCATTTATGTTGGTTCTCTGTATGTCTTTGGGTTTTGATTGTTGTTGGGTCTTTCTTTGGTGGTTCCTTCCCTGCAGCTGGTTAACTGAGGATCACTCCATCCACCATGTCTTATATTCTGTTGTGCAGGTGTGGACAGGTTGTGTTGAAACTGGTTCTTCTCTCTGTATGAGGTTTTGAGGCTTCTCTCTCGCTGTTGTTCAGTTGTTTGTTCTGGTTAATTTCTCCACCATATAGTTGTATTTCCAGATTGGTCCTGGGTGGAGGTTAGTGTGACTTCTAGTCCCTCCTTCACCTTCTTCGTTGTTATCTTTTGTTGGTGGGTTTCCTCTTCTAGCAAGTATACTGGTGTTCACAGCTCCAACCTACTCTTTCTTGTGATTTAAGATTTACAGTCCTGGACTTCTGGTCAAGATGGCAGGGTAGGCAGGCATGGTTCAACTCTTCACATAACCACATCAAAATTATAGCTACTCAGACTCACTCCCTCTGAGCTCCAGCACTGGTGTAGCAGCTTAAAAGGCACCAGTAGTATACAGGGAGAAACCGAAGTGGATATATTCAATTTTTATGTTAGATGTTCAAGTAGAAATTTTCAGTGAGTAGTTGAATATAGAAATCTGACAGACAGGGTGAGTTCCTTTCTTTGTGAAGTGTTCCTTCTTGTCCTTTACCCATTTTCTACAGGGCTAAAAGCATTTTCCATATCAGTTAATAAGAGCTTCTTATACATGAAGAGAATTCATCCTTTTATCTATCTATCTATTGTAAATATTTTTTTCTATTTATTTGGTTTATAATGTTATTTTTAGTTTTTAGAAATGTAAAACTTTCCCATAATTAAATATTTTTCTTGTAGTTTCTTTTAGTGTTTTTGTTTTTTGAGTATGAGGTACTCAATATTCATGTTCTTATTTTTTTTAAGAATTTTACATTCTTGGTTTCATTTTTGGAATTTGGTGTTTGGGGTAACATGAAGATCCAAAAAAAATTGGCAAACTTGGAGAATGGCTATTTTAACATAGCAAAATTCAACTGGAGTGAACATATGGCTTTTCTTTGTCTGGAAGAAGTCATTTAAATTTGACCTTGGTGAAAAGGGAGCAACATATGTGATGGGAATGCCTGAAGGAATGATGCATCTTTTGGCATCATTAGCAAACATATAATATCTATATTAAGAAAGATGACAGTCCTGCTTTTGGATTTGGTTTGGGATACTACACATTAGGGATGTGTAGGATCTGGCTTTCATACAGAAGAGAGTAACTGCAAGAGATTAGAACTCAGCCTGCAGGAAGGATTTACTGTACCTCTGCTGCAATCTAAATAAGAGATACTGTTTTAAAATGCAAAGAATGATGGTAGAGAATAAGAGGAAAGTGGGTGGAGAGAAACTAGAACTGATGCTTGCAGAGTACACTTGATAGGGGTTGAATAATCAGTAGTAGAACAATAGGACCCACGAGGCAAGCTTTTTATGTTTTTCTTTTCTCAGACTGTTAACTAAGTGCCAATTGTGGACTCCACAGTTTAAGAGCTGTGGGAAGTTTAGGGCTGAGGGCCATGAAGATTAAAGACCTGGGAGATGGAGTACATTAGGATAAAAGCAAAAGAAATGGCTATTATTTGGCATGGAAAGAGAATTACCAGAGGAAGCTTAATTATGAAGTATATAAAAGACATCGTTCCAGAGAGAACAGTTTCTACCTGAATTCTCACTTCACCTCAGTTTGAGTTCCTTAGCAAAAGGGTTTATTGTCTCACCACTTCCCCCTCCTGTAACACACATACACAGACACCCACTACCCGTTATGACAGTCTCACTGAATAAACTAAAATATGGATCACTTGCCTTGAATGAACTATTCTGCACTTGGGAAGTTTATCTTCCTTTTCTGTAATAAAATGTTGTTTACCTCTTCCATAAACCTTTCCTAGATAATGCTTAGTTACTAGGTAAATCATTTTTCTCCAACACTCCCCTCATATAAATCTCATACATGGATCTTTCCATATTCATCTCTTAAATAGATTACTTACATTTTATATATTATATATTATATATACAGTAATGGTATATACATAAAATTATATTTGTGCTAATGTCATTTCTATATTTAATTAAATTATTTAAGAAATTGTTTGGTTATATATTTAGCATTTGTGATTTTAAAGGTAAATTCATGCTCATATTGTGTCTTTTTTTGATTATGATTATTTTTAGAGCCTTCAGTATTAGTGACCAGTTGGACTCAGTAAGTACAGGGTGGGTGGGCAAAAGTAGGTTGACATTTGTGAATATGTAAAACAGAATTTATTATTGTATTATTTATTTGTATTACAACTGTCGACCTACATTTGCCCACTCTTATTTCTATGTTTGTTTGCTTATTTATTCATTCTTTCATTCATCTGGTCATATACATGATATTTATCATGTGTTTGTTCTGTTCCTGCCACTCTTTCAGGCTAAGGAAACACAGCAGTGAACAAAATAGATAGAAATTCCTGCTGTATTGAAGGTCACATTCTACTGGGGAGAGATAGGTAATCAATCCACAATAATAGTAATAATAATAATAATAATAAATAAGTAAATAATATCAGATTATGGTAAGTATTATTGAAAAATATTGCAGAACAGCAGGAGAGGAAATGGGGTTAGCTGTTGGTCACCTCCCTTTGAATGTAAAGCATAATTAGTAGAGACTTAGGTTTGGAGTAAAATAATCCAGATGGTGAAAGACAAGTACCATATGATCTCAGCTATAAGTGGAACCTAATCAACAGAACAAGCAAGCAAGATATAACCAGAGACATTGAAATTAAGAACAAACTGACAGTAACCAGCGGGGAGGTGGGTGGAGATAATGGGGGAAAAAGCAGGAAGGTTCATCAAGGAACATGTATAAAGGACACATGGACAAAGCCAAAGGGGGTGGGATTGAGGGTGGGGGGTGGAGATGGCAGGGGCGGGGGAAGTGGTGGTGGGGAAATGGAGACGATTGTACTTAAACAACAATAAAACAATTATCAATGAATACTAAAATCAAAAGGAAAAACACTGATAGAAAAATTTACAATATAAGAACCTAGTCATGACCTATCATTCAAGAGGATTTTTAAATTAAATGTATTGGGGTGACATTGGTTAATAAAATTATATAGCTTCAGGTGTAAAAAAAAAAGATTCCACATACAAGAAAAAAAGTGGTATCAGTTTCTTTAAAAAGTGGTGCATTCTTATTTTGAAATGAGCTTAGTATAACTTTAAGTGTAAATTTATTTGGAAAATGAGGTAATTTACCTAAACTTGATTAAATTCTTTGAATCTAAGAACCAGGGTCTATTGGCAGAGATTATTTGCCAAAGGTAGATAGTGTTTTCTTTTTTTATGTGCTTAGCTCAAGGCTAATTATTAATGAAAAGCAGATGATGTTGCTGTGTATTTATCACCCATCCACCTTTATCTAAGGGAGGAAGGATTAGATTTAGATTAAATTTCATTTACAGTAAATATAGTTTGCTTTAATTTGAAGTGGCAATTCTGTTTTTCCCCCACAGAAGTACGTAGTTTCTTATTGTCAAATATAAATCATAAACCTTAGCCCATACAAATATTATTAAAATTTTTGTACTACTTCCTATTTTGCAATCAATGAAATTATATTTTCCTCCAGAGTCCCTCCCTCAGTCAATGATATCATCAGCCAGCCTGCTGCCCAAGCCAGAATCCTGAGCATCATTCTACAACTCCAAATTCCTCACCTCCTGTAACCCATCCTCAGATTAGACTAAATATACCCAGAATGGACTCAGATCCTGCCTACCATTATCTCTTTCCTGCAGCAACCTCCTGTATAGTCTTCATGCTTTTTCTTGCCCCATTAATCTGTCTTCCAGAGTGTAGAAAGTGAGCTTTTTAAAGCTCAGGTCTGATGGTGTGCCCCCCTAATTTAGTGGCTTGGATAAGTTCAGAGTCCTTTGTAAGACCCACAAGCTGTACATATAACTTCCAGTCCATCATCCCAGTGTTGTGTGCTGTATACACACATATATCTCTTCTTCTATCTCCAGGGCTATGGCTCATCCCCTCATGCTGCATACCACATTAGAGGCCTTCCTCTTATGAAGGAGGACCCCCAAAACCCAGCATTATCTTCTAGAGGGTGAGCCCCTTGTAGTACAGGCTTCCCTGACTATCTGAGTGTTCTAGGAACCCATCTGTATCAGTGTACCAGCTGCTGTAAGAGGCTGTGTGCTGTAGGTTTCGGTAAATTTTTTTGGAAGACTCAGTGCATTTGTCCATTTTATGATGGGTGATTTATGAATGCACCTGTCTGCACCATGCTGAGTGTCCAGCACTTTTTGATAAAAAATGGCAAGGATACTATGCCCCACCCTCCGTCTTCACCCAATCGCACCCCAAAATACTTTTTTTTTTCCTGAATGAAGATAGTCCTCAAAGGGAACCATTTTGCCTATGTGGAAGAGGTGAAATAAAAAAATGGAAGAAGCACGAGTTCAAAAACTGTTTTGAGCGGTGGAAAAAACATCTCGATAGGTGTATTGCATTAAATGGAGAGTACTTTGAAGGCGACTGAAGTTTAAACATGTAAGAATAAATACACTTTTTATAAATAAGTTCCATTTTGGGGGTCCCCCCTTGTATGTTGTGCTTTCTTCAGTGTTCCTTTGTGCTTATGTCTTCAGAAAGCTTCCCTTGCCTGTTTATTCTTCACCTCCCACAGCATCAGAGTTCTTCATTAGAACTCAGGTGAGATTTTATACATGAATGTGCTCTGTTAGTCAAGTAATCTGAACAGTCAGTTGAATCATTTAAACTACTTGGGTTAAATGGCAAACTAGTTTCTGTATTAGTTATATATATTGAAAGACAGAGATTCATGAATATTCTTGAACTTTCATTGTATGATACTATAAAGTCTTTCAATGACTAGAAGAATCCATAGTGGATATTAAAAAATATACACTTGATTTTGGTTACCTAGTTACCCTGGCTGTGTACCTAACAATATCTGTTGGAATTTTGGAAAACTTTGAAGAAAATTATATAATAGAATAAACTTTAAATCACATTCATACATTGTAAAAACTAAAAGTGTTATCTCAAATAATTTCTTTGGATTTTATTCTTAATTTTAAGTTCAGAGTATTTAAAAGAAACCACTTATTCTGTTCTTCTCACTACTCAAAAAATCTATGTATTTATACTGGCAGACTACTGTATAGTTTGATTATGATTGGGCTCCAAAGACATTGTAACCCTTGCACATTTGATGATTTTATGACCAATTTCCATTTTAGAACTATATATCTTTCCTGGAGCATTGCAGCTATGAATCATGGAAGAAAAGTAAATTGACTCTGTATACTTCAACCCTACAATCTGGCAGTGAGAATATTTTTTCCAATAAAATGACTCATTTACAAAGAAAATTTTTTGAACATAGGAAAATGTTAAATACTGTCAGAAGTCTTGCAGATGGGGGAAGTGTGGATATTTGGACCTGCTAATAATTGCAATATGGTAAAATTAGTGTTGACAAGTATTAAACAGTCGAAGATCATGTGAAAGTTATAATTATGCCAAGAAACCGACAGAAACTGTATATTTAGAAGAATAGAAACCTCAGTACTCTATAAGAAAAGCTTATCATTTTTTCTTGTTTTAGTGAGCCCAGCTATGAGTCAACCAACATTTTATTTCTTTCTCCTCTTGGAAATTTTTCTGTTGTAATATTCCTCTCTGTTAACCTTTTTTTCCTGGTTTTAAGTCCAAAATTTGTTCTTCTGAATTTCACCCAATTTCTTCTGGTAATTTGCCATGGGATTCCCCACCTTGGATATGGTTTTTGCTTTTTATTTTATTATAAATCATGCTTTCTCTAGCTTCTAAAATAGTCTTTAAATTACTTTGTACAACTAAGTTTTCAATACCTCGTCTCACTGTAGGTTAAGTAAAAAACAACAATAGCTTGGTTCTAGCATTGTGGGAACCATTGATTATTCCCGTGTTGCAGTTCTTCAAAATCAAAACCAACAGAGCCATGGTAAAGTGCACTGAAGCCTTGGCCCTGGATGGGTAGCGCAGTTGGTTGAAGCATCATGCTGAAACACTAAGGTTGTGGGTTCAGTCTCCAGTTAGGCCACATACAGGAATCAACCAATGAATGCACGAATAGGTGAAACAACAAATCTCTCTCTTTCTCTCTTTGAAATCCATAAAAAATACACCGAAGCCTTGTTCACATGTTCAGGATTAGATATGAATGAATATTGAAAAATGGTTCGATAATGATGATGATGACTGAACCTATCATTCTTCATGCATTAAAGGTAGCTCTTAAGGCTACAGAGTAACATTCTGCAGAAGTGTTCTGATACTTTTGTGCATAGTCATTGTTCTGAAGAAAAGAAAGAAACTCATGTTTATTCAGATCCTAACATCTGCCAGGCATTTTCACCTTTGACACCATTTATTTCTTTTCTGAAGTAAAATGGGTATTATCGTGGTAAAAAAAGAAAAGAAAAAAAGAGGTTTATCTAGGCAAAGTGACCTAGCAATATCCCATAGAAAGGGAGGAGCAAAAATCCAGCTGAAGGTTTTTTTCAATTACCAAATTCATTGTATTTCTACTTCATTGTGTTGTATCAGGATTTGGGGATTCTCAGTGCTCAAAGGAGCACTCAGAATCCTAATCAACATAACAGTAGTCTGGTTCAATGGATTTCTTTGACTCTGATTACTCATTCTAGGATCATAGGATCTGATCTAATATGAAGCATTTTCTGATTGAGGGTGGGTCCACTGACTCTGTCAGCTGTCTGTGTAACTCAGGGCAAGTTACTTAACCTCTGTGCTTCAGTGCCCTCGTTTTAAAACGGGGATAAGGTAGAACCTATGCTAAAGGGTAGAACCTATGGTGAAGGTTAAGTGAGTTAATTAGTCTGGAACATGACAAGTATCATGTTCCATTATTGCCATTATTATTTCATTACCATTATGATTTCTCTAATTATAAGAGCCTATTTATTGTGAATCATGTCAGACTCTCCAGAGAGTGTATGCGAAGTTTTGAGGAACTGAAAGGACATCCTAGGTGGTAGCATGTATAAGTAACCCAGCTCTGTTTGGGCATGTGCTAAGAGGGATCGAATTGAAATTCAGCTCCTGGCCTATCTGATTCCAAAATGGTAGGGGAAGCAGATTCAGTGATAACTACAGTGGTACAGGTATAAAGCTGAGCAAATTCTGTGCAGATTGACTTTTTTCTTTTTTCTAACTAATCTTGAAGACGTGAATCACATGGTATTAGTAAAAGTTTCAGTTTGCTAATGGGAAGATCATAAATATAACATGGTTCCTTGGGGAAAAAGATACTTCACTTTTATGTGCCATGTGGATGACTTGAAGGTAATTTCTTCCAGTGTTTGATTAATAGAAATTGTGGCAAATGCTGTGTTCAATGCTAGAGATAGAAAAATGAATTCAACTTGGTTCCTCATCTCAAGGGGGCACATAATCCAGTGACACACAGACAGTGCCAACCCAGAGAGCATATGGCAGTTTTGAAAATTGCTGATTGTTTTGGTGGATCAAGGAAAGGTTGGTTATGAAACTCATTCACTGGTGGAGTAAAATGTTTAAGGACTGGGCAAAGGAACTCAAGAGGAAAATTTGAGTTGGAGAAATCCTTAATAAAGTGTAACAATACAGCCTGTGAATACTGAATGGGGTATAAAGGAAAGGATGGTGGTTGGTAATTGATGTTACATACTCTTCATCATTCTGGGAGTAATGGAGAGTGTTTTGCAAAATAAGTAATGCAAGTTCTTTGGCTTCTACATTTCCCATACTATTCTTACCCTCCCCCTGTCTATTTTGTACCTACAATCTATGCTACTTATTCTCTGTACCTTTTCCCCTCCTCTTCCCCTCCTACTCCCCTGTTGATAACCCTCCATGTGATCTCCATTTCTGTGGTTCTGTTCCTGTTCTAGTTGTTTGCTTTTGTTTTTGTTTAAGGTGTGGTTGTTAATATCTGTGAGTTTACTGTTCAGGGCAAGGGGGATAAAGGGGGGGAAATGGGACAACTGTAATAGCATAATCAATAAAATATATTAAAAAAAGAAATGCAAGTGCATGTGAAATGAGAAAAACTATAATCTGTGACTGATATTTTTGAGACAGCCACTATACTGTTATTGTTATTACTGGAGTTAGCAAAGAGTAGTAAAAGAAAAATTTGAAAATGGGACTGGAAAAGAATGGAATTATGATGTCTCTAAAACTGAAGCTAAACGGGTACTGACAAGTGTTTGGGTAAGTACAAAGACCACTGAGTAGCCACGTGGAAATGAAGCTTTTGGATTTAAGAACATGCTTTTGGATTTAAGTGATAATGTAATTGAAACATTAATGAGATCTGTGTTAATACTATTGGCAAACACAAAGCTGTATCCAAACAGTAAGATCTGACAAAGATGGAATCTGAATAAGAGAGGTAAATGTGTTTGTTTGCAGGTTTCATGTGGTCCAAGGCAACCTGACATTGACCCTGAGAAACCTAGATAAATGTCAGGATCTTCAAGTGTGTTTTTGAGTTTAGTTGCTATGTACTGAGTGACGAGTGAATAGTTTCCTCCTGTCTGAAAAAGATGTGCTGTTTTATCAGGGGTCCAGTTTCTGGAGGGATGTGTAAGAAGCAGTGGTGATGAAAGTGACCATGGCCTCAGCAGACAGCTCATCCTTGGGAGGTGAAGGGACATGTCACAGCCATATTCTTAGGGTTAACATCAGTAGCTTTCTAAAATGAGCAATCCAGAGGCTGTTACAGACTTACTCTGAAGGATATCATTCATCGGGGTTTAATTTATTCTAGAGAGTAACTTGGATGGTCATTAATCAGGTGGTTTAAAAATGTATTACATTTGTTAATCCTGCAGTTTTAGGTGTTTTTCTTCTGAATACGTTGAATATGTCCTAATTGTGCAGTACATTTCTCTAGGAGCTGTGACCACTGGTTTTGTATTTTGATCCTAGAGCTTTCATTGTACTTGAAGCATTTCTGGATATTTTTATTAATCCAGAGATGTTTAAGACCTGTTTTTTCCCCTAAAGGCTGAGGGGTATGAATTTCTTATTAAGCATTTGATACTTTGTTATTTTGATTTCTTAAACTAAGTGAAGTCTTACGGGTAAGAAACCTGAGACAGGAGTGAATCCTGAAATGCAGGGCTGCTTTTTGTGAGTGTGATGACATACTAACTGTTGCTCGTTTCCTTTTCTTTAGGGATATCAGGGAATGCCAGGATCACCCGGTATTCCAGGATCCCCAGGAATACAAGTATGTGATCTGTTTATGCACATTTTGGAAACAGCATTTCTAGTGAACGAAAAAACCCACAATTAACAAAATTTGTTTTGCGGCTAATTTAGGGAGCACGAGGACTACCAGGTTACAAAGGAGAACCAGGGAGAGATGGAGAAAAGGTAAACACACACACACACACACACACACACACACACACACACACACACGCAAATGTATTCAGTTGTTCCAGTCACTCAAAGACAGGGATTTTACCTGTGATGACTCCCATTCAATAGTATTCACCTTGGTGAATTCCAAGATTTGTGGGCTCAGAAATTTGTTAGTGGCTATTGTCTAATAAAGGTGTTACTTTTTTTTTTAGATTACTTGACCACTATCAAATGGCATCAGTACTGGCATTATCCTGGTGCTATGTTTTCTCCTTTGGTTAAGCTCTGGAAGCTGGTGGGGAGCGTCCCTCTTAGAAGGGAGAGAATTTTGTGAGTGGTGTGTGTCCCCTGTTAGCCACAGATAGCCCAGTATCTCTGTGTCCATAATAGATTCCTATCTGACAGATGGCCTATTGGCTTAGCTTTATGGAACTTCTCCTCAAAGCTCCAGTGGGTACAGATAACATTTCAAATGCTGACTTTCCGCTTTTTTTTTTCACAGCTTTGAAATTTGCCAATCTTCCTATTGAAGTACATGTTCTTTAAACATGCTTAATAAGTTAGTTCCTCCCCATGGATCCAGTCAAGGCCTATTGGCCCTGGCAGCTGGTCCACATCTAAAATGCCCATTTTTATTTGCTCAGATCCCCATGTCGATTTGTTAGCTTAATTCCTGAAGCATAATCTTATTTCTAAGTTCTTTCTTTGCTCCTGGTAAAAATCTGCACTAATTTTCTAACTACAACCCTTGCAAAATTATTCTCTTTTAAAAATAATGTGTATAGCACCTACATGCAAGAAATACTGATGTACACTATACACATTTTATGTTTAAAAATATTAAAGCCATTAGAAACATAGGAGGGAGAAGTAGTTCGAATTGGCTTAGCAGAGTTGCCACTTTTTTTATGGCTTTCTCAAAAAGAGCAAGTAGTCCACTTGTGTAGCTTTCTGAAAGCACCACACACGAACAGTGGTGTGTGGGGGAAAGGTGGGAAGAGACCTACAGCTTCTACAGGCTACAGGCTGAGGCCTGAATTCAGCCTCCTCAAACACCCAGTCAGTAGGCAAAGGATGACCCATCTCAAACCAACCAGACAGCCTCCTTAGTTACTATCCCACCTCTCTTTCTCATCACAGTACAAGCACGCCTTTACTCCGCACTTTCTCACTTCCCTTCATCTCTTTACCCATGCCAGCAGGATTTCCATCCCAACCTTCTGCTGCACATTGAGATCACTAATGTCTACCATCTTCAAAATCCTGTAGTCGTTGTTTTCTAGTAATCTCTGCTATCTAGTTTGATGTCCCAGCAGCATTTGACACAATTGACTATTTCCTCCTTCTTGGAATGATTTTTTTCTCTTGGTTCTGAGATATCACATGTTCCTATATTTTCTCTTGCCTTACTTGGTTACTTTTTACAGTTTAATTATTACCTACTTTTCCTCTTTCCATTCTCTAAATGTGGGGATGTTCAGTCCTGCGCCCTTCCACTCCTTTCTTAGTAGAGTTTATTATTTTAATAGTATTAAATATAACTTATAGGAATATCAAGTATGTAGAAAATATATAAACATATTGGTGATGAGCATAGTAATGATTAACATGTCGATATAACTGATGTTCTAATTAATATAATAAATAATCAAAATATTAAATGAATAAATATACATACATATACACTATTTTCTTATAAAATATTTTGCTTTATCTGAATATGAAGACTCCATGGAATTGGCATTATACCAGGGATTTCCTGAAGAAATGTTTTCTACTATTTATGAAAAGGGTGGTACCATATATTTCTTCTTTCCTACATCCTTTTCTCAGATGCTCTTTTTCCAAAGTGGCACTAACTGTGACCTATCTGAATATTCTCAAAAGTCAGGGTCAAGTGTCCCTCCACTGCATATTTTGCTGCCCTGTGTGAATTCCAGATTTTAGTACTTCTCTGGATATTTTTGCAAAGTCTGGATTGTTTCCTAATCTTTCAGCCTCTTTGATTTTAAGGCTTTGTAATGGATTCAGCATCTCAGTTTATTATGAAGAACTGATGATTCCATGCCCTGCTTCATTTATTGACTGCTATGCATCTTTCTGTCCTGTTTTATTTTTTTTTTCTACTGGCATCATTGGGAAACTTACAACATTTATTGAATTTTTATAGAGTGCTTCATACTTTCTTGGTCCTAGACTTCTTACCTTCACTTTTGGTATACTCTGTGCTGTGGTCAACGATAAGCTGTAGTAGGAGCTCAGGCATCTGCTTTTTCCTACGCCTGTGTAGTCCAGTGGTGATTCCCAAATCCCAGGGAAATGCCCATCCTTGTGTTAGAGAGAGAGGGAGCATTTGAAGGGTTTCCAAAAGTCACTATTGCCTGAGCCTGAGTAAGACTTAGCATTTGTTTTTTACTTAAAGGAGAAATAACCAAAATGTGTAAGGCTTATAATGTATTGGGTGCTTGAAGGCTTTTACTGCTGTGTGTACATTTTTCTGTTTTATTTTTAGACATATTTTGCATTGGTATTATATGTATTATTATCATTTGAAATTCTCACAAAAGGCATATGTGGTTAGTTAAATAAGTCATGCTATGCCTATTTTTACATTAATTGTTAAGTGAGCCATTCCTCTTTTATAATTTAGAAAACTGAAGAGTGAAAAACAAATCATTTGTCTGAAGTTACTCAAGCATCAGGGAGTTGAGATAAAATGTCCTGATTTCAGTGTGGCTTTCTTTTCTCTATATTTTTCTGCTTTGTCCAGAATAGTTTGTAGCAGTGAGATTTGTTCTCCTTTGCCATTGTTGCCTGCATTGTGAGAATTCCTGAATGCCTACTAAGTACACAGTAGGGGGTGGGGCCTGGATGAATGAGTTTAGGGTGAGGTGATTGTGCCATGGACAGGATTAATGGTCTACATCTCTCTTAAGGGAGGGGTGATAGTTCACTCTAGATGATAGGTCACCAAACTTTAAATTGCAGATTCTTTGCAGTAAAAGACTTTTGGGCATTTGGTCCCATATATATATGCATAATTATATGCCTATGCTACTGTACAAAGCATGTATTCTTTGAAAACAAATACATATATTGAAAAACTTTAAAAGAATGAGGTTTTTAAAATACTAGTTTTCATATTCTTTTACTGTTGATATAAGTAATTTGGACCTGATTCTAAAAACTATGATTCTGGATCAACTTATGAGATGGATAGCCTCTTTAAAGGTACATGTATCAGTCACAAAAGCTTTGGAGGCAAGCTACACAAATGGAACCATCTTCCTGTAAATCTTGGATTCTCTTTGATTCTAATCTCTTGTAAACATGGATGCAACCATAGTGACTCCTCAGAATACTTGTTTTTTTTTTTTTTTAGATTCTTATTCTATTACAGTTGTTCCAATTTTTCCCCCTTTGCCCTCCTCTGCCTAGCCCACCCCCTAGTCCCACCATCAATCCCCACATCGTTGTCCAAGGGTCATTCACACATGTTGTTTGACTACCTTCCCCTTCTGTCCACCATTATCTCCCTCCTCCCGCCCCTCTGGCACTGCCAGTCTGTTCCTCGTTTCCACCCCTCTGGTTCTATTTTGCTCATTAGTTTATTTTGTTGATTACATTCCTCTTGTAAGTGATGACATATGGTATTTGTCTTTCACCAAATGGTTTATCTTGCTTAGTATAATATTTTTCAGTTCCATCTATGCTGTCGCAAAAGGTAGGAGTTCCTTTTTACTTTCTGCTGCATAGTATTCCATTGTGTAAATGTACCACAGCTTTTTGATCCACTCATCTTCTGATGGGCACTTAGGCTGTTTCCAGCACTTGGCTGCTATAAATAGTGCTGTTATGATCATAGGGGTGCACAAGTTCTTTTGAATTGGTGTTTCGGGATTCTTAGGGTATATTCTCAGCAGTGGAATCTCTGAGTCAAAAGGCAGTTACATTTTTAGTCACTTCTAGTCACAGGGAAATTCCACCCTGTTTTCCACAGTGACTGCATCAGTCTGCATTCCCACCAACAGTGCAATAGGGTTCCCTTTTCTCCACATCCTTGCCAGCACTTGTTGTTCATTGATTTATTAATGATGGCCATTCTGACCAGTGTGAAGTGGTATCTCATTGTGGTTTTAATTTCATCTCTTTGACGGCTAGCAATGTTGAGCATCTTTTCATATGCCTGTGGGCCCTCTGCATGTCCTCCTTGGAAAAGTGCCTGTTCAGAACCTTTGTCCATTTTTTAATTTGATTGATTGTCTTCCTGGTGTCTTCCTGGTGTATGAGTTCTTTATATGTTTTGGAGATTAAACCCTTGTCCCGTGTATTGTTGGCAAATATATTTTCCCATAGAGTCAGTTCCCTTCTCATTTTGATGATGGTTTCTTTAGCTGTGCCGAAGCTTTTTAATTTGATGTAGCCCCATTTGTTCATTTTTTCCTATATTTCCCTAGGAGATTTATCAGCAAAAATATTGCTACATGAGATATCTGAGATTTTCCTGCCTATGTTCTCCTCTAGGACTTTATAGTATTATGAGTTATATTTAAGTCTTTTATCCACTTTGAGTTTATTTTGGTGTATGGTGTGAATTGATGGTCTAGTTTCTTTTTTTTTTTTTGTCATGTACCAGTCCAGTTCTCCCAACACCATTTATTGAAAAGACCATTTTTACTCCATTGTATGCTCATGCCTCTTTTGTCAAATATCAATTGACCATAGAGACGTGGGTTTATTTCTGGGCTCTCTATTCTGTTCCATCAATCTGTGTGTGTGTTCTTATGCCAGTACCAGGCTGTTTTCATTATTGTGACCTTGTAGTATAGTTTTTATATTGGGTATTGTGAGCTTTCCTACTTTATTCTCTTTTATCAAGATTGCTATGGCTATTTGGGGTCTTTTTGGTTCCATAAGAATTTTTGAAATATTTGTTCTAAATCAGCAAAATATACCATTGGTATTTTAATAGGAATTGCATTGAATTTATAGATTGCTTTGGGTAGTACAAACATGTTATATGCTTCATTTTGTTTGTATTTTCCTCAATTACTTTCTTCAGTATTCTGTAGTTTTCTGGGTACAGGTCTTTTACCTTCTTGCTTAAATTTATTCCTAGATACTTTGTCTTTCTTGTTACTATAGTATATGGGAATTTTTCCTAATTTCTGTTTCTGAGAGTTTGTTGTTGGTGTACAAAAATGCCATTGCTTTATGAATATTGACCTGTATCCTGCTACTTTGCCAAATTCACTTATTTGGTTGAGTAGTTTCTTGGTGGAGACTATAGGGTTTTCTATGTACACTACCATGTCATCTGCAAATAATGACAGTTTAACTTCCTCCTTTCTAATTTGGGTGGCTTTTATTTCTTTTTCTTGTCTGATCTCTGTGACTAGAACTTCTAGTACTATGTTGAATAAGAGTGATGAAAGCAGACACACTTGTCTTATTCCTTATCATATGGAAAAACTTTTAGTTTTTGACCATTGAGTGTGATGTCGTCTGTAGGATTCTTGTGTATGGACTTTATTGTGTTGAGGTGTGCTTTTGCTGACTGTTTTTGTCATAAATGGGTGCTGGGTTTTATCAAATGCTTTTCAGCATCTGTTGATATGATCTTGTAGTTTTTGTCTTTAAGTTTATGTGGTATATTACATTTATGGATTTGCAAATATTGTATCATCCTTGCATCCCTGGAATAAATCCCACTTGATCATACTGTATGATCTTTTTAATGTATTGCTGGATTCAGATTGCCAATATTTTGCTGAAGATTTTAGCATGTGTGTTCATCAGAGATATTGGCCTATAATTTTCTTTTTTTTCTTGTGTCCTTACCTGGTTTTGAATTTAGGATAATACTGGCCTCATAAAAAGAGTTTGAGAGTCTTCCCTTTTCTTGGATTTTCCAGAATAGTTTAAAATGAATAAGAGTTAGTTCTTCTTTGAATGTTTCATAATATTTGCCCGTGAAGCCATCCAGTCCAGGGCTTTTGGGTACATTGAGGTTTTTGATTACTGCTTCAGTTTCACTGGCATATTTGCACCTTCCCCTGCCATGCCTCCAACCAAGGGTAGAGTGGTCTCTCATGTGCTGAGCTTGCTGGTTTACCATTGCCTCGGCCAACCTCCACTTATGCCCCCCACCTCACTCCTCTCCAGTGATCTGATCAGATCTCTGTATCAGATTGCTGTGAACCTACCTCTATAGTAGGCAAGATGCCCTGGATGTTGAATCATCAATAAGTCACTAAGGCTTCTGGATGACAATGAAGAGTCAAACAAATACATTAACTTCATCCTCTATCTTAAACTCTTATTAAAGCAACAATCAAGGGAATAATAACAATTTTATAATAATAAAACCTAAGGTTGACAGGGGAACTCAAAAGTTAAAGATTTTAGTTAGTTATAGTTGATAGGATTTAGTGATTAATGCATGTGGAAAGCTGTTGTACCAGGAACTGAAATTCAGGACCTATGTGACTCCAGGGGGCCCACAAACAATTCAGCCTTTATGCCCTAGAGGGTCTATGGGGGATGGAGATGCTGTTTGAACCATGGGGTTCCAGGGAGGGGGTGTCTGCGATGCAGATAAACAATTGTTAATCAGCAGATGTAGAAATACTAGAAAAAATGCTGCCAGACTGCAACTTTAATCTGATTAACCTTTTCCCAAACCATTACCTACCCTTTCTTTTCCTTATAAAAAGATTGGCTTGAGATAAGTAGTTAAGATGGTTTTTAGGGTACATAGCCCACCATTTTCTCAGATTGCCGGCATCTGAATAAAACACCCATAAAGATTCAATCCTTTTCTATACGTATTACTTCTGGTAGTGACAGGCAGCAAGAACACTGACTTTTCCAGATTTATTATGACAGAGAGAGTGAAAGAAGAAATAACAAACATCCACATTTTTGGAAGCTGAAAAGATCCAAGGAAGCTGAATCCTAAAACTAGAAGTCACATGATTCATATGAGACAGAAGAGACTTCCTTTATATGTGTTCGTGTATGTGTGTGTATACACACACACAGCCACATTCATACATACATACTCAGAGGCATCCCAAAGACTCAGGAAATTATAATATCAAGTATTTCTAAAAATGGTGGTAAACTACAAGTAGAACCAAAAATGGACTGGTTGGATATCCCATTAATAACAATGAAGTTCCACTATTTCTTCTTCAACTCTGTACAGCCAAGTAAATTCCCTCTTTTCACCCTGGCAGAAATATAAAATTTAATACATGGAAAAGTTAAAACTGAGGGTCTTTAGACTGGGAAGAAAAAGTGGAGTTGTACTAAAACAATCTGATTGAGATCATTTACCCATGCTGGCTTCCCCTACCAGACTTCCAGAATGCTGTCAGCCAGTTCTGTTTGCCAAAGCTGTAGAAGATCCAACTGTGGAGAATCCACTGATGTACAGTGCTATCCAAAGAAATGACCCAATCAGATCATATTATAGTGAAGCTCAGTCTATGAACAGTGTGCGCTGAGAGCTTACCTTCAGCTTCCATATTAGCTGACAACCAGGAACAACAAAATATCTTAAAGCTAAAGATCAACAAAAATATCTTAGAAGAAACTGACGAGATGTGGAGAAGAGGACTGTCAAAATCTCCATCATTAGTGTTCTCAGAAAGACAGAAGCCCTGATAGGCTCTTGCTTCAGCTGTGTTCCTTAGCGTTGATCGATGGGTCATCAGGGCCAACCTGTAGCTCATGACCCCCTTGTAGATCACATTCCAGATCATGGCTCTTGGAAATCCCTGGGAAACTACCCCAGTGCCATTCCCAGGGTCTGCAGGCTTTTTCCTGTTGGTCCTATTGAAGGCCTTCTAGCACAATTGCTTCTATCCATGTACTTAGAGGTAGCTGAGGGAAGGTTGTTTATGTGAAGTGTGGATGGAGCTTGAGTGAGTGGTTAGAGTTGCTGATAAGATTCCCCTAAGTCCCCAAATGCTTTCCTTCTCTGAACATAAATAAAACCTTGATAAATGAACATTAATCTTTCATAGAGACAGGGTTTTAATATAGGTATGCACTTAACTGTTCACAGATTTATTTTCAATAGGTTTTAAAAAGGGTAAGGTTGAAAAATATATGATAAATTTTTTAGGCTGAAATGTGCGTTCTTTAATTAATTTCAATTTTATTTTCAGGGTGACCGTGGACTTCCTGGTTTTCCTGGGCTTCATGGAATGCCAGGATTAAAGGTTAAAGAAATTGGTCTTCTTAAATTCAGCAATGCCATATAGTATTTCAAATTCTAAACTTTATATTATAAATGTGTTATAAATAAATAAATAAATGTTCATATGTAAAGTACATTAAAGTAAGTGGTAAGTTTAAGATTGATATCATAGCTCACATAAAGCTTTATGAAATTTCTTTAAAATTTCCAGTCATAAAATTAAAGTATTTAAAAATTGATGATAAGTTTTACTATATAGAAATTCTCTTAACTATAAGTCTTATACTATAGACCATGTAATAATACCAACTCTCCTTATTTTTCCTTGTTTTTCTTTATAAAAGCCTGGAAAATAGGACTTTTGCAAACAAAGTTTAAATTGTTATATTTCCATTTTATTTTGATGTTGGCGTGTTAAACTCTTGTTTATGACTGATATTTTGTCTTCTAGGGTGAAATGGGCCCCAAAGGAGACAAAGGATCACCTGGATTTTATGGCAAAAAGGGAAGTCTGGATCACAAAATGAAATGTCCGTAGTGAACTTTCGGTGTAATAGAAATAGAAAACTTAAATTTTAGTCCCAGCCCACCATTATAGCAATTTGTTTTATTCACATTTCTCAAAGGTTTATTAAAAAATGAAAAGATAACTGGTGACTCTTATACATGCTAATCTATAAGAATATGTTGGGTTGTTGATCATTTCAAACTTTTAAAATAATTACAGTGAGTGATAGCTGCTTAACAGTGTGTCTGTTGAGAATGTTATGGGCCTTCCTATTTCTTCACATTGAAGTAAGATTATATGCTCTGTATGTTTACAGTACTCATTGCCTTTTTAATTTTTCCAATGTGTGGTTTCTCTATTTTATTTTTTATTGTATATATTTTTATTGTTATTCAAGAACAGTTGTCTTCATTTTTCCCCCACCACTTCCCCTGTCCCAGCCATTTTCATCTGCCACCCTCAACCCTTAGATGCTTCTAATAATTCTGCATCCATCAATATTTTCAAAGCCTTATATTTTGTCCACTGGCCTGGTAAAGTAATACTCTGTCAACAAGTTGCAAAGCCAAAACAAGCTGTAGTTCCATGAATTCTGTCATTACATAATGAGGTTAACCTACTTTCCTACCTAAGTTTGAGTTGGAAGTTTAAAAGATTATTGAAAGGATTGTTTCTAAAGGTTTTTATTTTATTTTTATTTTTTTAAATATAGGGCGCAAAAGGCGAAAGGGGGATTGCTGGTTTTCCTGGCCATCCTGGACGTGCTGTGAGTTCAATAGAAAAAGTTCTGCATATTTTGCCTTAAATAAAAATTATCTCATAGTATCTTTCTTTAAAAATATTGTAAAAATATATTAAAATACTTACACTCATTTTTCAGGGAGAACCAGGACGCCATGGAAAGGATGGATTAATGGGTATTCCTGGTTACAAGGTATTTATAAAAAGAACAAAAAAGATTTCTGAATTCATGAATGAACATTAGAAAAATGTACCACTACCAGACTTCCTTACATATGACATTGGTGTAAAATTAATGAGCTTAAACTTGTTTTGCTGTAATTTAAGATACTAAATGTCTTTTGAATCTATTGTCAATCCTTATGTCTTAGAAACAAACTCCTAGGGTATTAAAAGGTTGACTTCTTTCAAAAGCCTTTCAGATGAGTTTGTTTAGTTGGGTAGAAGCAGAAGTTCTTAGCTCTGCCTCCTAATGGGTTGAGGTTTCAGTATGATTGAGTGGGTTTTAGTATATTTCCTGAGTTATGTACTCATCCCTAGAATCAAATTTTAAAAGAAACCTTATACTCATTAGCAGCCAATCCCTATTTCTATCCAAGCCATTATTCCTTCCTTTCCAGCTTATGCAAGCTCTAATCTACTTTCTGCCTCTCTGGATTTGCCTACTCTGAGCATTTCATATGAAAGGAATCATGGTATATGTGGTCTTTCAAGCCTAATCTCTTTTACTTATCATAATGTTTTCCAGGTTCATCTGCATCTTGGCCTGTATTAGTACTTTATTCCTTTTTGTTGCTGATAATGTTTCATTGTATGACTATGTCACATTATATTTATTCATTCATCAGTTGATGGACATTTGGCCTATTTATATTATTTGGTTATTATATATAGTGCTGTTAGGAATATTTTTATATAAGTTTTTGTGAGGATATATGTTTTTATTTCTGTTGGGTATATTCCTAGTAGTGGAATTGCTGAAACATATAACTATACTTAACATTTTGAGGTTAATTTACTCTTGGTATTTGCTTTCTTGATCGGTTCATGCCACCTTTCATATTTAACCTTGGTTATGGCTCTCATTTTCTTTTTTTTAATATTATTATTTTTTAAGATTTTATTTATTTATTTTTAGAGAGGGAAGGGAAGGAGAAAGAGGGAGAGAGAGAGAAATATCAATGTGTGGTTGCTGGGGGCTGTGGCCTGCAACCCAGGCATGTGCCCTGACTGGGAATCAAACCTGTGATGCTTTGGTTCCCAGCCTGCGCTCAATCCACTGAGCTACGCCAGCCAGGGCTAATGGCTCTCATTTTCTAAGTGTGGATCTCCCCAAAACAATTAAGTTTATTCTTTCTCATTTGTTTGTAATTTTTATTGGAATAATTTGTGATTTAAAAAATCCTTATTTTTTTAAGCTTTATTTTCTTAGAGCAGTTCCCAAAACAACCTCCTTCCCCTACTATCAACTTCTCACACCTGAGTGGTACATCTGGTACAATTGATGAGCCTACTCTGACACACAATTATTACTCACAGTCCATAGTTTACAGTAGAGTGCACTATGGACATTCCAAAATATCATATATAATACTTTGCCGTAAAAATATATATAATTCTGTGCTCTGCCTGTTCATCCTTCCCTCCCTTCAACTTCTAGCAACCACTGACTGGTCTTCTTTCTGCCTCCACAGTTGTGCCCTTCCAGAATGGCACCAGTTGGGGTTATACAGATTGCAGCCTTTCAGATGGGCTTCTTTCACTTAGTAACAGACATTTAAGAGTCCTCCATGTCTTTCCACTGCTTGCTAATTCATTTCTTGTTAGCACTGAGTCACATTAATTGGTCTGAGTATTCTACAATTTATATGTCTTTTTGGGGAATCTTTGAATATTGAATCATACCTAATTTTTTTTTGACCTTTTAAAACCTATTATCTTCAACTCCCCAATTTTTATTTTGAAAATTTTCCTACAGTTAGTTGAATTACATAAATATATGAATATTTATTTCTATTATATAATTTAACTACTGAGAAGTAAATTATAGACACACTGCATTTCTCTCCTAAATATTTAACCCTTTATCTTCTAAGAATCCTTTAAATTATATTATGACACCAAACGATCTAATATCATTACAATAGTATTTTCTAATATTGACACCATATTCCATTTTTTCCCATTGTCCCCAAAATGTTCTAAATAGCTATTATCTTTATACATATATACACTCAAAATTTATACATTTTATTTAGCAATTTTTAGTTAGGGTTTTCCAGAGAAAGAAGCCAATAGGTTGTGTGATGTGTGTGTGTATTTTGTGTATGTATACATGTATATAGATAGATAAAGAGAAAGACAGACAGAGAGACAGAGGCAGAGGTTGATTGTTTCATTTTAAGGAATTCGCTCACTCAGCTACAGAGGCTTGTAGTCTAAAATGTGTAGGGCAGGCTAGCAGGCAGGAGATGCCGAGTTGATATTACAGATCCAGTCCAAAGGCAATCTGAAGATAGAATTCTTTGTTTCTCAGGGACGTCTCAGTCATTTTCTTCCTAAGTCCTTCAACCCTTGAATAAGCCCCACCCACATTATGAAGGGTAATCTGAACTACCCTGAGCTTTGAACTACCCAGTAAGCTTTGAGTAAAAGCTTACTGATTTAAACATTAATCATGTCCTTTAAAAACTCAGAGCACTGTCCATATTGGTGTTTAACCAAATATCTGGGTACTGTTGCCTACTCTCATTAAATTAACACATAACCTTATTTGTTAACACATAAAATGAACTATCACAGATGGCATTCCTCTTTACTCTTTTGATCTAAAGGTGTCCCTTCCCCCTACCTTTTAGTTTTTCCTGACACTAACATGGCATTTTCTAGTAGAAGCTCATGTAATTTGTATTTTCAGTTAGTAGTATTATATTATTAGTAAAGAAGTTTTCTGATTGTTTCTTTATGATTACATTAAGGATAAATATTTTGGCAAGAATACAATATGGGTGATCTTTTTTTATGCTTTCTATTACATTCCATAAGGAGTCATAATATCTTTCTATTATCGGTAATACTAAATTTGATCATGTGGTTGAGAAAGTGGAAATAGCTCTCTGTGTGTAGGCATACGTATGTGTTTGTGTTGAGTTTTCCATGGTATATCTTTAATTTATTTAGGTCCCATTTAAATGTTTCTAAAAAAGTACAAAAATTTTCTTTATAAAAGAATAGCACATATTTTGTTAGTTTTCCCAAGTATGTAATATTACTGATGCTGTTGTAATAGTATCACTTTTATAGCTTTATTGAAGTAAAATTTATGCATAAATAAAATTCTCTCATTGTGTGCAACTACCACCAAATTCAAGTTTTAGAATTTTTGTAATCCCGAAGAGTTCTCTTACTCTCTCTGGCACTTAATTACTAACCCCACCCTTTGACACTAGGCAACTACTGCTCTGCTTTCAGTCACTATACCACTCTTACAATTTCAATGAAATGTAATCATGCTGTGTTTAGTTATATGGATACATGATAGCTATTATTTTCATTCCTCAGTTGATGAACATTTGACTTGGTTCCTACATTTGACACTTATGAATAATGTTGATATGAATATTCTTATGGACATCTGAGTTGGAGATGTTTTAATTTCTCTTGGGTAGATACCTGGAATTGCTGGGTTGTATAATGAGTGTATATTTAACTCCTTAAAAAAATACCTATTTTCCAAAGTGGTTGTATATTTTTCTGTTTCCATCATCAATGCATAGAAATTCCAGTTTTACCAAACCCTGCTAATAGTATTATCACCCTTTTTATATTTTAGCCATTTCAGTTAGTAGGTAATGGTATCTCATTGTGGCTTTAGTGTGCACTTCCCTGATGACTGATGGTGTTGACATGTTTTTATGGCCTTGGCCATTTGTAAATCTTCTTTTGTGAAGTGTCTATATGAATGTTTGACCATCGAAAAAATTTGGGGGTTGTGTTCTTATTAATGAGTTGTAAGAATTCTCAGTAATATTTGGATATAACTTATTCATCAAATATATGCTTGCAAATATTTTCTCCCAACATTTGGATTACCTTTTCTGTTTCTTAATGGTACCTTTTGGTAGGAAAATATTTTTAATCTGGATGAAGTCCAATTTCCTAAAATTTTTTAAATTAATGTTTTCTGTGTACTATTTAAGAATCTTTACCTAACTGAGGGTCACAAGATTTTCTCCTATCTTTTCTTTATGAAAATTAATTTTCCTAGACATTTATATGTAGAACATCATATTTTCTAAATGAATATTACCTTAGGTTACTCATTTAGGTCTATGATCCATTTTGAATGAATATTTATGCATGTGTGGTATGAGGCAAAAGTCAAAGTTAAATTTTTTTTTAATTTGGAGATCCATCCAGTCATTCCAGCACTGTTTATTGAAAAAACTATCATTTCCCATTGCATTATGTGACCACTTTTGACAAATATACATTGAGCAGTTTCTGTATGGAACCGTATTTGGACTCTTGGTTCTGTTTTAGTAATCTATACCTCTGTTCTTCCTCAACAACATATTGTCTTGCTTGCTATGGCTTTAAAATAAGGCCTGAAGTCAGGTAGTGTAAATACTCTAAATTAGTTTTTCTGTTTTTAAGTTGCAATGGATAGTCTAGATCCATATCAATCTTATATAAGCTTTAGTATCAGCTTGAAATTTTTACTGAAAAAGCCTACTGATGTTTGTTAAATAAACTTTTTAGTTTGGAATAATTTTAGATTTACAGAAAAGTTGCAGATACAGTACAGAGAGTTCCCTTATATGGTTTACCCAGTGGTTCCTCATGTTAACCTTTGATGTTAATATGGTACATTTATCAAAACAAAGAAATCAATATTAGCAAATTTCTGTAAACTGAACTCAATACTTTATTTGGGTTTCATTACTTTTTTCACTACCATCCTTTGTCTTTTCCAGGATCTAATCCAGTATCTAATCCAGGATATGCCACAGTGCATTATGTGCCTTACCTTCTTGGTCTTTTGATTAGTGATAATTTATTATTCTTTTCTTGTTTTTCATGACTTTGACAATTTGAAGAACATTGGGCAGGTATTTTGCAGGGCCATTTAATTTGGATTTGCCTGATGTTTTCCTCATGATTAGACAGAGATTATGGTCTTTTTTATAATTTTTAATTTTAATTTTAATTTTTAGAGAGGGAAGGGAGGGAGAAAGAGAGAGAGAGAGAAACATCAATGTGCGGTTGCTGGGGGCCGTGGCCTGCAACCCAGGCATGTGCCCTGACTGGGAATCGAACCTGCCGTGCTTTGGTTAGCAACCCGCACTCAATCCACTGAGCTACGCCAGGCGGGGCAGATTATGGTCTTTTTATGGGGTGGGGGAAGATAACGCAGAGGTGACTTAGCCCTCTCAGAATATCAGAGGGTTATACTGCCCACATGAGTAATCATTGGTTTTATTAACTTTGATCACTTGGTTGTAGTAGTATCTGTCAGGTTTCTCCACACAAAGTTACGCTTTTGTCTTACTACCTTCTCTTTGGAATCAAGTTACTAAGTCCAGCCACTACTCAAGATGGGGAAAGGGGTGGAATTAAGCTCCAACTCTTAGAGAAGAAGCTATCTTAGCATTTTTCATTTATTTGGGGGAGTTGAGGTGGAAATGATATTGTCTGCCAGTCTTAGAACATGATATGCTTGTTCCTCTTACATAGGTTTTTTTATTTATCTCATCAGTGTTTTGTAGCTTGAAGTGTACAGATCTTGTATGCCTTTTGTAAAATTCACATGCAAGAAATTTATTTTTTCATACTCTTTTGAATAGATTATTTTTAACTTTATTTTTGTTTTCTTTTTTGCTGATGTATGAAAATACATAATTTGTATATAGATTATATGTCATATACTTTGGAATATTGCTGAATTTGTTTATTGGTTTCTACAAATTTCTTTATAAATTTCATAGGATTTCCTACATAGGCAATAATATTTTCTGCAAATAAAGACAATTTTCTACTTCTATACTAATTTTTGTGACTATTTATTTTAATGCACTGACAAGGTCCCCCAATACAATGTTGAATTTAAGCGGTGAGAGCGTATATTCTTGCCTTCCTTGTGATCTTCCATAGAAAATCTTCAGTTTTTCACTAGTAAGTCTTGGTTGTTGGTTTTATGTAGAAATACTACATCAGGATGAGGAAATTCTTTTTTACTCCTATTCTTTTTAGAAGTTTTCCTCTTTTTAATTATGGTAAGGTGTTGAATTTTGTCAAAAACTTTTTCTGTGCTTGAGTTATATGATTTTCCTCCCTTATTTCCTTAAAATGACTTATAACATTAATTGTTTTTTTTATGTTACACAAACCTTGCATTATTGGGATAAATCCAATTGGTCATCTTAAATTATTGTTCATTGTCATGAGGGTTATTAGTGATATCTTTGTTTAGCTTTGGTATTCAGGTAATAATACTAGCTTCTATTTTCTAAAATCATTTATGTAGAATTAGTATCATTTCTCCCTTATTAGTTTGATAGAATTCACCAGGGAAGCTATGTGAATGTGGGCTTTGTAGGTATGAGGAAGATATTAATTACTAATTAATTTTCTTTACTAAACATTGGGATGTTTAGAGTTTTTCTTCTTGAGTCAGTTTTGGTCATTTGTGTCTTTTAAGGAATTTGTCCATTGCCTTAAACTTTCAAATTTTTTGGCATATTTTGTTTATAATATTGCATTATTCTTGTCTTTTAGTTTAGGATTTATAATAATGATTTATATTTCACTCTTAATATTATATTTTGTAATAATGATTTTTTGGTAGTTACAATTAAAATCAAGCACCAGGGGATTTTTCCCCATTTCCCTCTGCCATCTGGGTCTGCTGATATTTTTGTTGATTAGTTCTTGTATAAGTTTTTCTTACATGAAAATTATTCTGCTTAAGCACTCTAGTTCTCAGAGGGTGAATAATAATAAACTATTTTCTTAGGAAATTGGCCAGTCCATCTAGATTTTTTAAGTGATTTATATAATATCATGCAAATTCCTTTTATGATTTTAAAATGTTCTATTTATTTTAGTTATTATTTTTTCCCTTATCATTTACTTACCTTGAATATTTGTGTTTTTACTTTTTTCTCTTTGTATGAATTTCTAGATCATCTATTATATTGTTTTTTATTCAAAGATACAACATTGTAATATAATTATTGATTCCACTGATTTTTCTGTTTTTTTAAAACTTTTATTTATACTAGTTCCTTTCTTATTTTTTCCTACATTTTTTCTAGCCTGTACAGTTACAAAGTAAATCTATTTTTATTCTCTTATTGTTTTTTTGCTCTAGGTAATTTATAAATATTTTCTGCTTATGACTTCAATTGCATTCCCCTGATTTTAATGTACAGTGTTTTCATTAACATTACTTTTAGAAATCCTGAAACTTTGGTCTTATTTCTATTTTTAAAGAGTTGTTTAAAAGTTTATTTTTTGGGATTGAAAGTCTTTTAATTATGATTCTATTGTCAATTTCTGGTTTTATTGTACTATATCAGAAAATATATTTGTATAGTTTCTTCCTTATGATGTTTGTTGAAAAAACTTTTTCTTTGACTTATTATATGTTCAATTTTCAGGAATGTTCCCTGTGCATATGAGAAGGTAAATCTATTTTGAGAATGTGAAAGTCAACATAGATTTGTAAGATTTACTTTATAGAATACCTTGTCTAGATCTTCATATATATACTTACTTTTGGTTTCTTTGCCCTGTCTGGACAGAGTGGTGTTTTAGTGTCCTGTTAGTACATTTCTATCTGTTTCTTTTTCCGACTTCTGGTTCATGAAGGTGGTTTTTATGTTATTTGTTGCATAACTGTTACATCTTCATTTTTGATTGTGGCTTTAGCATTATATAATGTCATTTTGTCTCCTTTATTAATTTATAGCTTGAACTCTACATTCAAGCTGTGCTCTTATACCAGGATCATATTCCTCCTTTCTGATTATTCCTATTTGCTTGCAAAGCCTTTGACTATCCTTCCATTGTGTTAGCTTCAGCTTTTGGAATCACTTTGTTTTAGTTGTTTCTCATATCATGCATACAGTTGGTCTTTGCTTTTTAAAGCAATCTTATTTTTCCTTTAGGAGGTTAATTGAATCTTTATATTCATAGGCTGACAGGTTTGGTCTTTGTTATAATACTTAGGTTATAGTTTTGTTATACTTACTATATTCATTATGTTATATTTATTATGCTTCTTTCTCCATGAGATCTATTGTTTTATCTTTTTTACTTTAATTTTCTTGGGAATTTAAGAAAATTTATGTATTAACTTTATAATATATATATATTTAACTTATCTTTAAAATATATATATATATTGTTTCTAGTTGTCTTTTTTCCTCCAGTTTTATTGAGGTGATTGACATAGAGCTCTGTGTAACTTTAAGGTATATAGCATAATGATTTGACTTACATTGATTGTGAAGTGATTACCACAATAAGTTTAGTTGACATCCAAGTTGAAATGATACAGAGAAGATTAGCATGGCCCCTGCTCAAGGGTGACATGCAAATTCATGAAGCATTCCTATTTTTTTAAATATAAAAAAAAGAAAAAATTTTTCTTGTGATAAGAACTCTTAGGATTTATTGCCCTAACAACTTTCAAATACACCATGTAGCAATGCTAACTACTAATGGTCTTTATAGTAATACCTTTAGTAGTCTATAAAGACAGTTCAGAATTTCTTCAGTCTCCTGCCACCTTACTTAGGCATCTAATCTTTGTTTTGTTAACTTTAAATGATACTATGTTATCTATGTTGCAATTAATGAATTTATTCTATTTTCTCCTTTCCATTCTTATTTAATCATGTAACTTCTACATTTTTAGATCATACAATATTTATAAACTTTTTCTAACCCTTCCTCACCTTTCTTTCAGATCCTCAATTAAATATATCTAGTGTTTATCACCAGCCCCTTGACCTATAATCCATAGTCATAATTTGAGTCTGAAGAAACTTCTCTAGTATAACTTCTCCTTAGAAAGGGTTTGTGAATATAGTATTCTCTGAATTCTTATATTTTAATATATTTTATATTCATGTTACTTGAATGAACCCCTCCCTTCCTTACTGTTTTTCCTTCAATTTCTTTGAAATCTTGCTCACTGCTGTCATGTATGTTACTGATGTCAACCCGATTGTCTTTCCCTTGTAAGTGGCTTTCTTGTTTGTATGGAAGACCAGAGAGTTTAAAGAAAAAACTTTGTTTAAGGTCTAATAGCATAATTTGTGTATCAGCATTAAAAAATTCAGTTATCCCAAAATCCTTTCAATAAGTAGCTTCAGGGCTTCTTTTAATTCCGGGATGTTCTCTTGCATTAGTTTCAGATAGAACTCTTCTTTATGTGTTTTGGTTTATAGGTATGTTGAGATTTCTTTGACTGTCTTCTATCTCTGTCATTTTCTGATCCTTTCTATCTTTTTAGAAATTTCACTTATATCAGCTATGTTTAGTTTACTTCTCAGTGCTTTTTTAACTTTAAAATTAAATATATTCCCCCTTGGTTTCTAGTATGTTAGTCATAATATCCAAGTTTATTCTGTTTTTTTTTTTTTTCAGCTTATTTCCTGAATTAAGTTAGTGTATATATTTACATCTGAAAATGCTTGTATAATGTTAACCTATGTTACAGCATTTTGTTGCAGTTTTCTTCTGCTTTGTGTGAGGAAAATTGACTAAAATGTTTTGATTCCCCTTTTCTATTTTTGCTTTTAGTGGTTTTGTTTGGGTATTGCCCGCCAACTCCTTTGAAGTTTGAATGTCATATAAATTTAGACTAGCAATAGTAGGCAGGGTGTAAGAGTTTGAGCGGCTTACTAGGCTTCTTAGAGTCTCTCCTTTTTCATGTATAGCGAAGTTAAAAGTTTCTTTAAACAATGAAAGTATTTACTGGGAAGAGTTTAGTAGACAGTATCTTCTGTTGCGGGTGTGGAGAAGTGAGACCATACACTGTGTCCATGTAAGATTCTGTGGCACATCCTAGGGTAGATGTCCAGCAAGCAGCTGGATCTAGATAAGGAGTTCCACGTCATTTGGAATGCGGAATGAGTGGGCTACTGTGCAGAGTTGGAAGGATTGTCTTAGGTCGTTTAAGGGATGTTGGTTTCACTGTAAAAAAAAATGCAGATGCAGGTAAACACATTGGTTTGATGGCAGGATGTTTGGCTTTTCTCAAAGGAAGTGGGAGTGGTCACGTGTTGAGAGAGGGGACAAAAAGGCAATTTTGCTGACGGGATAACTTTTTATACTCATATGTCTGTGTGGAAAATGTGGCAGAGAGGAGGTCAAGGACATACAGAAGCTGCACTGAAGTCTGGACGAAGCTGAAAGCCACAGTCTGTGTGACTGTTACACTATTATTTTTCCCTCCTGTGTCCTGAGAAGCCCAACCATGGGTATTTCAGTTTGATTTACTCAACATTGGGGTTTGCATAAGCAAGGGACAGATATAACAATGAGGTAAAGGGTGCAATTTAGTTAGAGAGCAATTGACATATTGAAACATGGTAATTAAGCTGGACATGAAAAGAAGTGAGCATGAGAGAGGACAAATTATAATAAAGGGCATAATTTATTGGACACTGACTACATCTTGGCTCTTTCCCAGCACTTTTTATGCATTTTCTAATTACTGTCATAAATCATTATGAATTGTAAGTGAAAAATTTTACCATTTTACAGAAGAGGAAACTAAAGAATGGAGAGATGCGATAACTTGTCTAAGATTCTGTAGCCACAATTTAACAACCAAAGAAAATTTCTTTCACTAAATTGTTGAAAAACCACTATACTCAAATAATCTTTTCCAAATATAAGAAATGATGACTGACTACATTATCAGCTTTACTGTTTTTATGCATTTTAGCTAGATTAAAATATTGACCTAGTTTTTATAAATACTTGTTTTGCCTACATTATATTGCCAAAGCACAACAGTACAAATATAAAAGCATTTGAATGCTAAAACAAATGATAAAAGTAAAAGATTGTTAAAACCCCGATTTTGTTGCTGGCAGTAGAGTAGCTAACTTTTACGCATCTTCTCTTAAGTACTTAGAGCTATGCAAGGCACTTTCATAAAGGTTCTTATTTTTTATTTAAAAAAAATAAAATTAGGAATATTAATGTCATTTGAACATTCAGATCAGATTAAGAGGGTTTAAAGAACGCACTCAAAAGCACAGTCAGTTACGTGGCTGAGCTAGAATCCCAGGCCTCATTTGTGTGATCCTGTCCATGTAGGCGGTCTTCCAAATTTCCCGTCTGTTCGTTTGTTTGGCCAGAAGCAGCTTCTCAGCCCTATATCTTCGGTATAACCTCTGGAATGCTAGAGATTTGTTTACATGTGAAGAATAAATTATGTAGTAATATCAAAGTCAAAGTGAAGTGTTTAATAATGAGGTAAGGATCTTCCTCAAAATTGAGTTATATTGTAATGGTGACACCTTTACCCTCATTTTGAGGGGTTACTATGATCACAAACTAAATCACCCCCCTTTTTTTGCGAGTTACGTACCAAAGACCACAGCATGAAAGGGGATACACATGCAGTGCAAGTTTCACATGTCTGTTTTTGGTTAATTCCCCTTCTTAAAAATAGCTGGTTTGTTGTAGAATAAATCATCTTTGACATTAGCTGTAGAAATTGGGTTGAGGAAAAATGCTTAGTATGACTTTTCCTTAATTATTTTTTAATCAATAAAGGAGTGCATAAGGTAGCAAATGATATCAATAAGTTAGAGGTAGAGGCATGCTCTATGCCGTTTCCAACCAGCCAAACTAATTGGCTCTCCAGGTCATCAAAGCAACCAAGTGACTGACTGGGTTCAGTTCTGGTTACAGTACTGAATTTCACAGGTTGGCTGTGTACTACATTTGATTATGTTATGAAAAATGCCAAGAGGAAATCGTCCTTTCATCTCCCAGGGAAAAATTATTAAAGGAATAATCAGCCCTGGCAGGATGGCTTAGTTGGTTGGAGCACTGTCCCCTTCACCAGAAGGTTGTTGGTTGGATCCCCGCTCTGGGAGCGCACAGCAAATGGCCGATCGATGTTTCTCACATTGACTTTCCTCTCTTATCTCTCTCTCTAAAATCAATAAAAACATGTCCTCAGGTGAGAATTAAAAAAAATTAAAAATAATGAAGAGAACACTCCTAGTAAAGATTATTGGCTCTCTTGCGATAACTAACCTATATAATTCTTCCAACAACAAATGCGGTAGTCCTATCTACAAATGTTGTTTTCCATTTTATTTATTTGTTTGAAATTGAGCATTTAAGAATAAATAGTCCATTCTCCCTTCCTTGATATGCTTCTATGTTTGTAAAGAAGGGGAGATATAGCCATAGATTTAGCCTTACATTTTGTTCAGCATATTCTAAATATCGTAGGTGATTAAAAAAAAAAAAAACTCATGTAAGATGTGTTTTCTTCCTTTAAAGAATGTGCAAGTCAGGAAACACCTACATAAAAAAGACACCTGCTGAACAACCCAACCATTGTAAAACTCAGTGTCAGCTGTAGAGCTGTACAATGCCCTTGTAGTTCACAGATAGACAGACTGGTAAGAGCAGAAAGAGTGTGTAAGTCTCTATTTAGATCTGAGCAAGAGCAGTGGTTCTCAGAGTGTGGTCCCCAGGCTGTAATAAGACCTGGAAACCTGTCAGAAATGCAAATTATTGGGATCCACTCCAGACCTAAGGAATCAGAAACTCTGGGAGCTTGCACACTAACAAATCCCCCAGGTGGTTCTGGTGAGGGTAAAGTTTGAGAATTGCAGCTGTAGATTATAATGAATAGATTGTATATCATTCTGATCATCTGTCCTAACAAGAAGTAGGAAGAATAAGGATAAACTAAATCCTCATTGAAAATCCTGTAGGATTTCATTATTGATGAATCTTGCTGATGGTTACTTAAAAAAAACAACAACTGCCTCCTACTAATTAGAATAAAATAATATTTGGTTAATGATCAGAGAAGTAAAAGGAGAGATTTTTACCAACCAATTTAGTCTTGTAATACGAAATTAGTTTTTCTACTCTTTGACAGCTGCCCTCCTCCCTTGATTTTATATAAAAAAGAGCTAAACTACAGATTTACTTAACAAGTCACATATGACAGTACCTGGAGGTAGGGGGAGTTAGGTGGCCCAGTGCCTTACAGCAGTACCATGGTTTCCTCACTGGAATCAGTCAGAGATTGTTACAGCAGACTTTTGGGCTCCATTATCCAGAGCTTCTCATTCAGTAGGTCTGCAGAAGGGCCTGCAATTTTGCACTTTGAAGAAGTTCCCACATGAAGTGGAGCTGATCTGGCTGCTGTGGGGGCCGTGCTTGAGAACCACGGGCTCAGAAGAAGAATCCTCCTGAGTATTGATATGTGCTGAGCTGACGTTTAGTTGTTACATTATTTCCCTGATGATTTAGGACCTGACATGTCCCCGTTCTCTGTTTGTTCAGGCTTTTTAAGCTGTAGCTTTTAAACTAAGTGCATTTAACATGTATCTTTGTTTCTCTTTTAAGTTTTTATAAGCTTTTCTATAGAACCGTTCAGTCAGCGGGGCTCCCCTCTCCTAATGTGGTTAATTTACAGGAAAACATTATACTTTGGCTCCCTCTGTTCTCAACTGTCAACTAGTGTTGGTAAATAAAATTGGAACAGATGAACTGTTTAGCTTTGGTTGGTATTTCACTGTGTGAATAAAATGCAAGAATTCATAAAAGTGGGATAATCTTTGTTTATATAATGTGATATCATTGAGTGTTTTCCTAAGTGCTGATTGAATTAGCCATGTTTTGTTGCTTCTTCCCTCTGTGGTTCATTTCTTATAATTTTGGGAAATTCATTAGAATGTGAAACCTTTGAAAACAGTGTTGGCATATCTTAGCACATGTAATCTGAGACTCTTCCCCTTTCAACCTATTTCATTTCAGGCGTTTGAGGTATTTACAAAAAAAAATTGCTTTTGTTTTACTTTCTTTCTTGCTCTTATGTAGGATGATGCGGTCTCCTTGGTATGAAAAAAGTGTTTACTTGTTATGTAACGTTTCACTGAACAGAGACAAAAATTATGGCTTTTAATAACTGTTAGGTTTCAAAAAGCCTAGATTTGGGAAACACTTAAGATGTGAGTGGATGTAAAATAAGATGGTTAAATAATTTGAGCACAGAAGTTTAAAGGTATAGAACTAAAAATTATTATACATTTGACAGGTACCTAAAAATACAGATTGTTGATGTTCATTTTAAATAAGTGATACTAAAGTGCCAAATAATTTCATGTAATAACCTACAAATAACTCCATTGTTTAGTTTTTGATAACTTTATTGTTAATGAAAACACTTAATTTTGGATTTAAAATGCATCTGTTGGGAGAGCAAGGTCAAATTAGATTTAATGGGATGATCAACTGTAAAGTCAAAATAAAAATAAATATTAAATGGATTGATGTAAACTTTGTTCACGTTTACTTTGACTACAAGAATCATGTGCTGTTCTCGTGAGTGTACACTACCACAATTATTTTATAGCTTAATGACCACCATGTATAGATTTGCTCTTTACACTATATAGTTACTTTGTGAATTTCAGAATGTTATTCGATGTCAGCAGAAGTTATTCTCAGTAATCTAGAAGTAATTTTCATTTTTGTTCGTATCTAATATGCTTTAATATGTAAATAATATATACCATTATTTTATAAGCATGTGTGAAAATGGAATCATTTATTTCTTTTTCTTGTTTAAAGGGAGAGGCGGGCCCTCCAGGTGCTCCGGGGCAGGATGGACCACGGGGAGAGCCTGTGAGTACCTTCTCCACTCACTTCTCAAGCTGCAGCTCTTTGCCTGTCACGAAGTCTATTGTCCATTTATATTCTCCTCCCAGGTGCCCTATACTTCTTTGGTCACTTCCAGATTTGGAAGTTGTAGAAGCTTTTTTGTGGAACACTTTAAAACAGTGAAATATTTAATCCTATTTCACAAACTAGGAAGAATTTTGCTGGCAGGAAAGTTATGTGCAGAGTAAATCACAAGCAGTCACGTCTATACGAAGCAGGGTTAGCAGAGCAATGCGGTCTGTTGGCGAGCCTTCTCCTCAGCGTCTCTTTGCCACTGCTCATTGCTCTGTAGTATGTCCTCTGGGATTGCATGTTTAGAAGGATCAAAGGACTGAAACATACGATTAAAAAAGTTTGAATCCGAATCCTAGATACACATGTATTTGTAGCAAGTGTGCCAGATGACTCAACCTCAGGTGAGTTTTGGAAATACATTTTTTCCCACTTATTCCTATGACTCATGGCCAGCTTGGCCAACATTTAAAGACCAGTAGATTTCATTCTATTTGTCAAAATGATGCATCTTCAGGGAATTTGCAATTAGTTTGGTGGGGGGCTAGGTTGAGAAATTGCATAATAGCCAGTATCTATTGCAGTTTATCAGAAACTGTTCAGTTAAGTGCTTAGAATCTAAATATTGGACATCAGAGGGAGAGAAGGATTGCTGAAGCTTCTTAAATGGGGTAGAGGGATTAACCTACTCTTAGAATCACTCAATCAAACATTCCCTGAATTCTCATTTTGTGCATTATGATGCACTGGGTCAACTTCTCTCCTTAGCTACTACCTTCAAGGGCTTATAATGTAGTTTGGGTGATAGCAAAAAATTATGCAAATAACTACTGACCTGAGGCAGGCTATAGTAAATGCCCAGTAAGGATTTAAAATGGAGTCAGAAGACCAAGGTGTGAAGATAGTCTCTGCCACACTCCAGCTGTGTGAGCTTGGATGAATCACTTCTCATCCCTAAACACCTTTCTCCTCATTAAAAAAGTAGACATACCTCTAGTGCCTACTTCATAGGGTTATTGTGAGGCTTACATAGGAAATGAGAGAATATCTGAAAAACCATTATACAAATTCCAAAGGAGGATAGGAAGGGACTCTTGTATCATGGGGCAATTGAGAAATTTTTATTAAGGATTTGGAGCTAGATTTGGTCAAGAAAGGGTGACTTGGAATGAAAGGAAGACAAAGGGAGAAATAATGAGTGAAGACACACAGCTAGGTTGGTTAGGGGTGTGCCCAGGAAATAAGGAAATGATCCTAATGAGGTCCTATGAAGGGTCCTTGTTGGGTGGCAGGAAGTAAAGTTAGGAAGGTGACTAGGATTGTAAGATGGAGATCCTGGATTATGCATTTGGGAAGCAAACTTTATTCACTTGCTTTGAAAGATGTGTGAGAAAAAATGTAGTAACATGATGAAAAGTAGTACTTTAGAGGCAGTTATGAGCTTCTGGTATATTCAGAATGAGTCAAAAGAGGCCTTCAGAAGAGGCTGGAATCAGAACACTGATTAGCTGGCTGTTTTGACAGACTAGGCACAGGTAAATGAGGCCTCAGCTAGGGTTTTAATGTTATGGGAGAATTCAGTAGGGATAGTGTGAGTTTAATATGTCTGACCAGCAATTATGATTAAAGAATAGTTCTAGGGCTTGGTAAGTGGTTATGAGATTGGCTATATTTATATTTTTGTTTCAGAAAAATATAAAGTGTGTGTGCGCACATGCGCACTCAAGCCTGAGTGACTAAAGACGGGGCGGGGGGGTTGGGAGGGAAAGACTGAGAAGTGAGAGAGAAGGTGAAGGGGAAAGGGGGAAATGAGGGACAGTGGACATCACAGACTGATTATAATTTGAGTTGATTGTGTTCTAAATGTTTGTGTCATTTGTTTGCAAGCATAGTGACTCATTTTTCTATAGACGCAGGTGACGGGGCAGCTGACCGGCAAGTCTAGGTCAACCATAATGCAGTGTGAGCAGCATATGTTTGCTTTGGAATGAACACTGCTGTGATCCCGTGAAAAACACAAATTGAAAAGAAAGACACCAATTGGCGTTTTCTCCTGCCCTACCTGCTCCTGTTTTATTCAAGACTGACCCCTGTCTAGAGCTTTTGCGCTAGCATACATTTTTATACCGGGCAGCATAGCCCTTCAGAATTCAACCCAACATTTAGTGCATTTCTGAAATGTGTACAAAATACAGCACTGGTTAGCAAGGAGAACAATATGGGACTGCCCCTTGGAAGCTCATAACCTCACAGTGGAGATAGACAATGAAAGGATATAGAAACCCTAAAACTAAATTAAAAAATTCTAAGAAAAAAAAAAGACAGTCAAGGAATTTGGACAAGGAAAAATGGCAGTGAGATAGTGGATGTTATTTAGACGTATTCTCTCCTTCTATACCAACCAGATAGAAAAGCAGGAGTTACCAAGTGAGACTCTTCAGTTCCTCTCCCACCAGACTGGGACAGGCAAGTGAGGATCCCGCTCTCTTCTCTCCCACTTCTCTCTCTTTCCTGCTAAGTGGAGGGAGGCAGTTGGCTTTCCAGTGCCAGGAGACATGGTCTGTTAGGAAAACAATGACTAGATTAAGTCTTCACAATTTACCCATACCATCTGGATATAATTTTTCTGATCTTTATTTTCCCAATTCAGAACAATTAACATTACAAACTGTTCTGTTATTTGGCAATCGATGAAAATTTGGTGGCTAGAAATATCATCCTGTGAAGACTGATTTTAGCATTTGTGGAGAAGCTTTGAAAACCCGAAAAAAAAAATGGAAGTTTATATATTTGGTGACACCAAGACACAAAGACTTCCGTTGCATGTGGATGCTGGTTTTGAGAATTTATGATGAGTGATTTGGCCCCACTAAAAAGGGCATGTTCTTATATTATTTGTCCTATAATGTGGGAGCCAAGAAAATTAATGGAGCTTAAATTGGAACGACAGAAGCTCTTAGAAAAAAATGCTTTAAGGCTAATTAAACACAGCTTATAGCAGCCGGATGATGACTCATTCATATAAGTAGATTGATAAATATGAACTAACTCTTGGAATCCAACTTGAGGACAAGGGCTGTATTTCACTGGAAAATGATTATACTGCATAAAAAGACAAATACCATATGATTATACTTATATGTGGAATCTAATGAACAACACAAATTGACAAACAAAATAGAAACAGAGGAATGGACATATGGACCCAGACTGACAGCTGTCAGAGGGGAGGGAGAGAATTTATAAAGAAAGTGAAGGGATTAGCCAAAGAACATCTGTGTATAACTCATAGACACAGACAACACTGTGGGTTGACCAGAGGGAAGGGGGGTAGAGGTTGGGTGAAGGCAGTCAGATAGGGGCAAAATGGGGACATCTGTTAATGGTGTCAATAATCAATTAATAAAAACATACAATTACATTTACATGTCTATACTTTATATTGTAAAGGCTAATATTGTCATTCGTAGTAGTAACTCAATCCTCAAGGTAACTTACTTTCTAAGTGGCAAACTATACTCACTCAACTTCAATCCAGGTGACTGTAAACTCAATTCTAACACCTGCTGGATTTATTATAATTGGTTTCAACTATGTGTCGCTGTGTTTAGGGATTATAGTATTTCAGTCATTTATCAGGAAGTGCTTACTGAGTGTCTGCTTTGTGCCAGACATCATACTAGCTGAGGAGAATGTGAAGGTGAGTGTCATGGCCCTGCCCTCAAGCAGGGCAATGAGCCAGTGGACCACAGCATCATATAAATGCAATGGAACGTGGGCCTTGCAAATTTGTACAAGATGTGTATAACACTGAATGAGTCTGGGGATGCTACTGAAAGTGATGCATTCTTTTTTTCCCTAAGTAACAGCATTATTGAGATATAATTCACATACTATACAATTCATGTATTTAAAGTGTAAAGGGATGCTTTCTTGGGCAAATTCTTGAATATAAATGGGAGATGGCTAGTTCTTTGGGCTGCAAGGCAGGAGTCTGTTGCATGTTTGCAAACACAGAAGGAAAAGAAATCATGATACTTTGGGAATAGCTGACACTAGTTTGGGCTGCTAAGGGTACATGGAGGGGGTTGGATAAAAATACAAGATGAGGTTGTAGCGGTAGGTAGATTCCTTTGCAAGAAAGGCCTCATATGTCTTGTTATTAGGACTTAAATCTGAGAGTGGTGGGAGCCATTCAGAGGTTTTACGTAGGGAAGTAAGTTGATCAGATTTAGGAAGTTTTAGGGTGCTCACTAACAGCAGAATAGAGAATGTATAGGAGGTGAGCCTATACCAGGTACCTGGTAGCTGAGCTCTGTCACTGCCAGTTCCAACTAAGGGAAGACAATTCAGAATTGGGGTGAGGAGTTTGGGCTATTTGAAAAGAACTACTGGGTACCAGTAGAGTTCAAGGATCGATTGCATGTGGGTAAGATGAAAAAAGATAACTCTCAAACTCTTATCACATGCATAGAGATGCAGAAAGACTAGAAATTGAGCAAGAAGAACCAATTTTGGCTGGGGGAGGTGATTTTAATATATTTTTAAATGAACCATATCTAGATGACAGTTGGGGTATTTCAACAAGAGGACTAAGCTTTGGGTATTTAGAATAGTCATGTAAAAATGGGGACTAATATAATTCCAGTAAGAAATAGTGGATCAGATCCAGGAAAGTTTAGAAGAATTTCTGTGAATACTAGGTGTAGCAGATTGAAAAATGCTTTTCTTCCCCAGAAAGTTATTAGATCCTAATACTGAAAATCTATGTGTCGTCTTATTGGGTAATGGGTCTTTGCAGATGTGATTAAAGATTTCGTGATGAGAAATGATCCTGGATTATGTGGGTGGGTGGGTCTGATCCAATCTGTTGAAAGGCATTTAGAGCAGAACTGAAATTTTTCATAGGAACTAATGGCTGAGATTGGGGTGATGTGACCACAAGTCAAGGAGTGCTAGCAGCTCTCAGAAGAGGGAAGAGTTGAGGAATGAATCTTTCCCTAGAGCGTCCGGGGGAGTGTAGCCCTGTCTAGACCTTGGCCTTGGATTTCTGGCCTCCAGAACTGTGAGAGAACAAAATTATATTGTTTTAAGCTAATAGGTGTGTGGTAATTTGTATAGCAGCCAAAGGAAACTATACTGGTCTTTTCAGCTACTCTAATCCTTAGCAATCATTTATGTAATGAACCCATGTAAAAAGGCATGTGAGTACATATTGATATATCAAACTCTTGGTAGCACATGTATTGATCAAACACATTTGGAGTTAAAGCAAATAGATAAAGAGGTTTAAACGACAATTTGGTTAAAAGCAAGGCTCCTCAGTCACCAGTATTTTCTGTATCATCAATTTAGTTAAACTCTCATGTATCTTTAAAAAAAATTTATCCACTTTTCATTTTTCTACATTTTTACATTCTATTTAGTTCTATTACATTCAATTGAAATGTCTGATTCATAGTGTATAATGTATATAAAGCAGAGTTTAAAAATATAATACTATTCAAATATGTATGGGTAAGAAAGAATGTGCATGGTAAACACATTTTAATCATGTTTCGGTTACTTTGCTTATTTTTTCTCCATGGTTGTTTTTTGATGTTTGTTGTGTTCTATTTTTGCTTGTCTTCTATTTTCCCCTATGAGCACACTATACAGAAATTAAGGCCTGGATTTTGAGTGTTTTATACTATTTCTTTCTTTCATAAAAGATGTTTAGTTAGATTATATTTTCATTTTTGTGCCAGGGGATGAAGAATAGATTGTTTCAAGGAATCCTCAATTGTTCAAAATGTGTTTTCCTAACTTCTTACAAAATCACTCTGATTTTATCTTGGGTGGTTGGGGGATTAGGGCAGTACTGGGCAGGAGCATGCTAAATTTACCAGGAGTTGAAAAATGATGACTGGAAATATTAATTTTTGATCCAGTCAGCTTTTGGACCAAATTACCATGTTGACCGGTCATCTTTGTGCATTGGCCACTCATTGCTGCCCTAATGACCTGAAGTAGCAGTCTTTCCACTGCTTCTTTGTCATAGCTGTTCCTGTCCTGCCCCTCAGTCCTGGTGACTTCTTGTATCTAGTATAGAATTTTGCTCAGGCAGTCTGAGCCTTTCACTGGCTAATGCACAGGAAGCCTTATGGTGAAGCTCATGATGAAGATTTGTAGGTAGAACTAGGGTTCGCTGCTTGAGCTGAGATCCCTGGAGCTCCATGATTGAGAATGAGAAACATTACTGCATTTTCTGGATCAGTGGAGGTGAGCACATATTTCTTCGTTAAGGATGTCTTAAGCCTTTTTATTATGGAAATATTTGCTTTATCATTTTTTTCCTGGAATAAAGACATGGGGATCATTGTACTGTATTTGAGGACATTGACTCAGAGAGGCTTTTGTTGTTTCCTTTCCTCATGCCTTTCGAATTCTTGCTAAACCGCATGTTATGCTTGTCTTTATGGTGTAATAGTAACTGCTGAGCCCTTTCAAATCATCATTTACTTAAGAGACAAGTGGGTCTTTTGTTTAGTCACCTTTTCTGTGGTGTGATTACTTTACATGGCATTTTTATGCTTATCTACTGAAGAGATGCATTAGATTCTTGGGAAAAGTTAATGTTGAACTGCTCTGGTTGTTTCCCACGTGGAATAATCCACTTTATTGTACGAGTAAAGTGGAGGTGTCTTTATTTGCCCACTTGACTATATTTTTGGTTTAGATTGAGAAGAAAGGTAAGAGGGGAAAAAACCCACTAGTTCTGTCCTTGTTCTTAATTTTATTTGCAATTGTGCGGCAAGCTTTTTAAAGCCGTTCATGCTGATTTGTGACACTTTTTCCGATCCTTTATAGGCATGGCACATTGGTGTGCCATTGGTGTGTGTTGAGTGGAACAACTTTAACCTGGTATCTGCTAAGAATTTCACATGGCACCTGTAGGGTGAAGACAACCCACATTTAACAACTTAGGAAATTCTATTCCTTATTGTAATAATTCCCTGTTAATTCCAGGTTAGGTTTTAAAACTTGGTTGAGAATAATTCTTTCAATGGATTTTGGAATAGGCTTTATCTAAATTAAGTAATGTAAATGACCAATTATCTGCAGAAGTGACTAAATTTATAACTAACATCATCACTTTTTTGCTTTCCCAAAATATGGCATTTGGTAATGACTGTAAAAATATATTTTCTTTGGCCAATTATTTGTATGAATTAGTTAATAAAGTCTTACCATGTATAATCATACATATGCTAGATTCTTTCCTATTATAAATGGTTTCATTGGCATAGTATAAAACCAGACCCCCATCATATAACTTTATAAAGCGACAGTGTGGATTTTAAGTTTTGAAGCTTCATACCTAAGGTGTGGATATTTTTGTTGGTGTTGTTTTAAAGAAATCTTTTGTAATGTGATCATTTGTAAGATCATTTATAAGCATTAAAATATACTTATTTGAGTCTTCCTCTTCTTTGCCCATTTCTTTATCATTTCAAAGAGGCTTTATAGAACCCTGAAATGACGAGAGGAGTAAATGCAATTGAACATGAGAAATGATGCATGATTAAGTCTTAGAATGGGTAGTATATCCTCTGAGTAAATATGATCTGTAGTCATATGGGGACCAGGGGCATTTTTTGCTTTAAAAACCTTTGATATCTGAGAGGTTCTCATATGATGTTCTCAAATCGTCCAAATACATTCTCCATTTTCAAAGCGTGAAAAATACATAATTAACAAAACAGCATAGCTCAAGACAAGGCATGTTTATTTTTTAAGTATATTTTTCTGATGTGCTATTACAGTTGTCCCAATTTTTCCCCAGTTGCCCCCCTTACCTGTACTCCCCTCCAGCAACCCCATTCCCCCTTACTTCATGTCCACGGGTCATGCATATACGTTCTTTTGTTTCTCCATTCTACTTTTCATAATATTCCCCTGTCTATTTTTGTATATACCAATTATGCTCCTTAATCCCTGTACCTTTTTCCCCACTCTTCCCCTTTTCCCTATCCCCTTTCCACTGATAATCCTATACATGATCACCATATCTATGACTGCTCCTGTTCTAGTTGTTTGCTTAGTTTGTTTTTGTGTTTTAGATTTAGTTGTTGATAGTTGTGAGTTTGTTGTCATTTTAATGTTCACAGTTTTGATCTTATCCTTTTTCTTAAATAAATTCCTTTAACATTTCATATAATAAGGGCTTAGTGATAATGAACTCCTTTAGTTTTGCCTTGTCTGGGAAGCACTTTATCTGCCAGTCAATTATAAGTGAGAGCTTTGCTGTATACAGTAATCTTGGTTGTAGGTGCTTGCTTCATCACTTTGAATATTTCTTGCCAGTCCCTTCTTGTCTAAAAAGTTACTTTTTGAGAAATCAACTAATAGTCTTATGGGAACTCCTTTGTAGGTAACTCTCTGCTTTTCTGTTGCTGCTTTTAAGATTCTCTCTTTATCTTTAACCTTTGGCATTTTAATTACAACGTGTCTTGGTGTTGTACTCTTTGGGTTCAACTTCTTTGGGACTCACTGTGCTTCCTGGTCTTATATGTCTACTTCCTTCATCAAATTAGGAAAGTTTCTTTCATTATTTTTCAAATAAATTTTCAACTTCTTGCTCTTCTGCTTCTCTTTCTGGCATCCCTGTGATTCAGATGCTGGCACTTTTGGAGATGTCCCAGAGTCGTCTTATTCTTTACTCATTTTTTTGAATTCTTGTTTCTTTATTCTGTTCTGGTTGAATGTTTATTTCTTCCTTATGTTTCAAATCATTGATTTGAATCCTGCTTCCTTCCCTTTACTTTGATTCCCCGTAGATTTTTCTTTATTTCACTTAGTGTAGCCTTTATTTCTTCCCTTATGCTTTTGCCATACTCAGTGAGTTCTCTGAGCATCCTTACCACCAGTGTTTTGAACTCTGCATCTGATAGGTTGGCTATCTCCGTTTCACTTAGTTATTTTCCTGGTGTATTATTATGTTATTTCATTTGGGCCATATTTCTTTGTCTCCTCAATATGGCAGCCTCCCTGTTTCTGTGTTTCAGGCATTGCTGCTTTGACTCCTTGTCTTAGAAAAGGCACCTATAAATTGTGTGGGATGGAGCCTTATGTTTTCTCCAAGGTGGGGCAACCTGCTTCACTGCTTTGTGGCTCTCTCCGTATGTGGGGGAGAGTTCAGGGAGGAGACAGTGCTGCTGAGGCTTGCTTGTCACTCGCCCCGTTCAGTGATTTCCCTCCCCCTTCCCATTACAGCCAGAGCTTATGGGGCTTTATTTTCCTAGCACTTCAACCTGTGGCTGTGCAGTCTGGCCTGGGGCTGGGGTTGCTTGCTCCCAAGGTATCTTGATTTTATCCTTCACATGTGCATGTGGTACCCCCACCGTCCATTCTGCTGGCCACAGTGCTGCACCATACCACATCCTCTCTGTCCCCGCTCCCTGTCTCTGCCCCTCCTACCCATCTGGATGAGCATGGCCTCTTTAAATCCTTGGTGGTTGGACTCCCATAGAGTTTGATTTTCTGGCAGTTCTGGGTGTTTTTTGTTTTGAGGTTAGTTGTGATCCTTCTTATTGTTGTGTAAGGAGATGAGGTGTTTCTACCTATGCCTCTATCTTGACCAGAAGTCAAGGCACATTTATTTTGATACTGGTTTTATGATCCATATAAACTATCTGAGCAGATGCAATGAGAATGTTTTACATTCATTCTACTTTCATTGAGTGTGGTAACAACTATATTTTTTTATGTGACTCATGGTGCACACTTTGGTAACTGGATCATTTCATTTAAAGATCTCTTTCTTTTAAAAAAAATAAATATATTTAAAATGCTTGAGTGTGGTTACTACTTTGAACACTAGGCAAATGTATGATGCCTCTGAGGATTAAAACCAGAAAATTATTTATATTCTGGATGTGTTTAAAGGATATTAAAACAGAGGGCAAATATCTGAGTACGAGCACTCAAAACAGTTTAGTTTATATCAATATTCATTTTTTATTTCTGGTAATGAGGTAAGCACCTAATTAAGTAATTGATTGCTAATAGTTCTAGCTATGAAAGTGGTTTTAAAAATAATTTTTATAATTTTGACTACCTAGCAAAAGTATTTCATTGTTTGAAATAGACATGCCTAGTTATGTCATTGTTAAATGCTCTGTTTTAATTTGTTTCTTTAAAAGATTGTGGCTTTGAAATGCTTTTGGAAGAATGCATGTTTTGGAGGTTGTATAAAAAAACAAGGTACGCTATTAACTAAAGATATCAATCATGAGACTAGTATTTATAAGCAGATTCCAGAAGTCATGTATTACTCTAATGGTTCACAGTGAATTTAATGTGATGGAAAATATCAGCACAGGATATTAGAATGTAAATTTCTTTTAATGTTATTAAAACATAGGGACTAGGCTTTTTCAATAAAAATTTCTTTCTTGCAAATAAAGTATAAAGAGTAATTCAATAAACTAATATTAACATTCAATCAAAGCAAAGGAGTTCTATGATGATTTATTGGTTCTAAAAACTCAGTAATTTTTTTCTGTTATAACAGGGGAAAGAAGGGGAAGGGTCAAGTCAAGGAACATGTGTAAAGGACCCATGGACAAAGACAATGGCAAGGGTGGCATTGAGGTAGGGGTGGGTAAGGCAGGAGAGAGTAATGGGGGAAAAATGGGGATAACTGTAATTGAACAATAAAAAATTTATAAAAAATAATTTTCTTCTGTCTACATACAAAAAAGTTGTTTAACTGATACATTAGGTGAAACAGGATTTCTGACCAATATATTTTAAAAATGGAATGAATAAGCATACAAACTTGAAAACCTCCAAGAGAGATCCTTGGAATTGTTGCAGGTTCTTACTGAGATGTATAGTCAGGTGCTAATGTTTGCTGAGTAATCATAGAATGTACAACATTTTATCAGGCAGTTTTAGATGGAACATTTTCTCTTCAGTTAGGGAAATAGAAAATTCACTCAAGAAATGTACTCTATAAAAGCATGTATAAAAATCTTGTGGCAGGTTAAGATTCTTAAAGGACATTAAAGAAAAATGAAGTCAATCATAAAAGGCAAAGTGTTACAAACTTTGCTCAATGGGTCAAAGTTGATACCAATCAAATTGAGACATTAATTGAGAACAATCAACTTTATACCATGTAGGAGAGAGCCAACATACTCAAAATATCCAAATCAATAAAGTTATGGGTGAAAATGAATAATGTGTCTTTTATTTTACAGAAAAAACTAAACAAACTTTTTGGTCAACCCAATATATGATAGTTTTTAAGCAGAGAGACATAAAATGAGTTATATAAAAATTAATTGGAAGATAATAAATCAAATGAAAAACTGCTTGATGACTGTCTTAGCTTAATATCCAAAATACAGATAATTTTTAAGAATATTTATCATTTTTTCACAAAGAACACCTTTTCCAACCGTGATCCACATATTACCTTAATCAGAATCACCAGAGGTGCTGGGTAAAATTCAGTTTTCTGGGCCCAACCCCATCCTAATGAATCATCAACTGTATTTTTAATTGCTGTCCTGTGTGAGTTTGATAACTAATGATGTAGAGGCTATGAAACAGGCTGATGAAAATAGAGGAATATGAAAGGAGTAGGAAGATGGTACCCTGCAGAAGAGAACAATTAATTTTAGTGACACTGGTAAAGGAAAATGGAATTATGGACTTATTATCCTTTTAGGCTATACGTGCTTTAATTGTTCTTCTGCCTAAATAAGCTTCAATATTGACACAAACAATAATGTAAACTTCTACTTCCAAGTGGATTCAGTTACCTTGTGTATTAAAAATAATCTTAGATTATTTTTTCCTGAGGATTTTTTGAAATGTAAAAACTGTATGGACTGAGTATTTATTGTATATTTTAATTTTTAATATTTATGCATTGTTTATATTACTTATTATACATTTTTTATTATTTAACTTCTCTCAAATAGACAAAACATATAGAAGTTATGTTATAAATTTGAAAGTCTGTTTTACCAAAATCCTGTTCTCATCTCCCAGAGATAATAGCTGTTGTTCATTCAATGAGGTTCTCTTTTAAACTTTTTCTTTTTATATTTAAATATATAAACAAAACATAGAAATATTTTTAAAATAAAAAATCATACCCATTGAAATTTTAACTTTCCCATATTATGGATGTTTTACCATATCAGGTTATAAGACAGAATATAGAATCTATAGCACAAATGTAGTTCATTTAACCTCTCCTATTGATGTTATATATATTCTCAAATACTTAATAAAATATTTTTCAGAAAAGATGCATTACTGTAAATGAAATTACTACTTCAAAACTGCCTATGTTTTGTTTCTAATTTTAAGTAGAAATGTCTAGTGTTTCACCAAGTCTGATGTTTGTAATTAGTTTCTGATTGACTCTGATTCAGTTTTGCCATGTTCTATTACTGAGTTATTAAAAGGTTCTTTTCCTTAAGTTTTTATGTATTTATTTTTATTTTTAGAGAGAGGGGAAGGGAGGGAGAAGGAGAGGGAGGGAAACATCATTGTGTGGTTGCCTTTTGTGCACCCCTTACTGTTGACCTTGCCCACAACCCAGGCATGTGCGTGACTGGGAATTGAACCAGTGACTCTTTGGTTCACAAGCCGGCACTCAATCTATTGAGCCACAGCAACCAGGGCTGGGTTATTAAAAGTTTTACAAAGTGCATTTTCAGTATCTTTTGAAATGATTTTGTATTATTCCTCCTCTGTTAATATAGTAACTTACATGAACATAATGTATTGTATGGGTATACTTTTTCAGGTTGAACACTCGTCGCATCCTGAAACAAGCCTCATTTAAATCATGCTCAACTTTTGTTCTAATGCACTGTTATATTTGATTTCCTTACATTATAGTAAAGGCACTTGCATTTGTAGTAAAAAATTATATCAGTTTGTAGATTTCTTTTTTAGGTATTATTCTTGACTGCTTTTATTATTAGGGTTATGATGGCCTCAGAATTTGAATTTAGATAATCTCCATCTTTTTAATGCCCTGAGGAAGTTTAACATAGAAACTATCTGGTCTTCACATAATAGATATTATTTCTGAGGTAGACAAAATAATGATTTCCTCATGCCTGAGAAAGATATCCATACCCTAATCCCCAGAACCTGCAAAAATGTTAATTTTCATGGTAAAGAGATTTTACAGATGTGATTGAGGTTAATGGCCTTGAGATTATCATGATTTATCTCAGTGGGTCCAATGTAATGAAAAATAATTAAAAGAGGAAGAAGACGGATGAGGAATGGGTAAAAATATTTAACTGCAGAAGGATCTGACTGGCCATTGTTGAGGTGGAAGATAAAGGAAGGGGTCCATGAGGCAAGGAATGTGGTTTCATCTAGAAAGTGGGAATACAGATCAGTTTAAAGCCAGCAAGAACATGGAGATCTTGGTCCTACAACTGCAAAGAGTTCCATTTTACTGGGATGAGCAGGAAACGGATTCTTACTTAGAGACTCCAGAGAGGAACGTGGCCTTGCCACCTCCTTGAATTTAGCCCAGTGAGACCCATGCTGGACTTCTGACCTACAGAGCTGTAAAAGAGTAAATTCCATTGCTTTAAGTCACTGAATGTGTGATAATTTGTCATAGGACAATAGAAAACTAATATAATTTCCTTTAATTTTTTTTCTTTAGTGAATGTTTATTCCTCTATCATCTCATTATTTTCAGTAGAAAAAAATGGGGATATACATTGTATAAATACAACAAAATTTACAGTAGGCTGTTACAGAAATATAGTAATTTATATGTAACATATACATACTACTGTATTTTTCAGACCATAAGATGCACCTCCTTTAGAGGAGGAAAATGGGAAAAAAATCTTTAAAGCAAAAAATGAGGTAAAATATCTAATAACATAAATAACATAATATTTCACCAATGCAAATGTAAATAGAACTCAACAGCAGCATTAACAACCATTATTCCTCCCAAATTTGGGGGGCAGAGAAAAAAGTGCATCTTATAGTCTGAAAAATACGGCATTTCAAGATTAGGTTATAAATAAAAGATACACAGAAGGTTATAGAAATAATTTTCAAATAGTTATTGACTTTCTACCATATGGATGTATTAAATTTAACAATATATTAGTTTGTTTTCTTCATCAAACTACCTTCATTTTTGATATGATGTTTTAAAATATTTTTATTCGATGACTTATATATTACTTTTTTATTTATAATTTCCAGATTTCTCTGGAAAATGGTATACAGCTTCTACTCAATAACTGAGTCAGCTCTACAGGTCTTTGGAAAAAAAAATCCATTCTCCATTTTCTCCTTAATGAGAAATTTACCACAATTTGTTGTTATACAGTGACATTCCATGTACTCAAAAAAGCATGATCTGTACTTTTTAGGGTTCAGAGGATCAGGTCTTGTTTTAGAGCAACTCTGATATTGCTTTGGAACTTTTCTTTGAAATGGAATTGGTTTTCAGTTTATCCATGTCTCTATTTTTATGTTCCTTGTAACTCACTCGTGTGTTTCACACGCATGACTTCACTGGTCGATGTGTAGGGGTAGGCCATTTTTCTGGACTTGGGGGTTCAGGGCAGTTCTGCAACTTTCCCTTGGTGTGGCCCTGCAGGCTGTCCCTGGGCCCTTCATTCCTGTCCTCCTCTACCTTCTGCATTTTCCGGTGCGTAGTTTTAATTTGGTAAATACTTGCCATTTTAAATCTGTCTTGAAAAATGATTGCAAATCATGTAGAATATCTTCTTGGCTTTAAAAAAATGCACAAATGCCTGAAGGTTAGGTAGAGAAATGCCAGGAACATGAAGTAACTTTGCAAAGGGCTTCCAGATGGCTTTTCCTTCCTGTGCCATCCCTTGTGTCTTCATGTGACTTGTGTCAAACGGGAGGCGTTTTCTACTGTGAGGGGCCCAAACCTATTTACCTAAAAATCTTCTGTGGAAATTGTTTATCTTTGGGTAATTTCAGTCCAGTCCCATGTGGGTCCTGGTTTGTAGTCAAGGGAGAATAAATTTAAACAATGATACTTAGGTTACTGTTTTTTGACTTGAAGATGAAAGGGAGTATAGTAAAACTGGTTATTTCCTTATTAAAAGTTCTTTGGGAACACTTGTGTATTGGTTTCTTTAAGGTCTGGCATCTAGGACTGTGATTTACTTTTTGGAGTTATCATACCACACAGTAATCATTTGTACATATTCATAATGAGCTGTCAGTGTGGAATTAAAAAAAGTGGATTAAAAATATTGTGGAGTTCACCTGCAAATATATTTGAAAATTTTTGTCATTTTTTTCTGAAAAAGTAATGATGAAATATATCTAAAATGTTTAAAAAGCAAAAATAATTGTACTATTATTTTTTTAATCTAAGCCAAACATGAAACAGCAAAGGTAATGAATGGGCAATGCCAGCATGTTGGCGCCCCCTAGTGGGAAGTCTTAGATTGCCAGAGTCATCTTTCATACAAAGGAAACTTTTGGAAATGACTGTAGAAAAAGGTAAGGTAGAAAGACAAAACAAACCAACAAAAGGACTAAAGGGAGAAAAAGAAAAAAATTGAGACTGAAGAGAATTGACTCATCTATTGTAACTTGCAAAAGTCGGGGAAGAGCTCTGAAAAGGCAGTCATGAAAATCCAGTCATTGTAGTGCCGGCACTTGGGAGTGTTAATTGGTAGAATATATCTACTCAATGAAGTAGGTTCTGTTATTTTCCCCAGGTCTAAAATACTGAAATTTCATAGTTTAAGTAATGGCCTGGAGTCAATTTGCCACTTCATATTGGACTGGTTGACTCCAGAGTCTAAACTTTTAACTTTTTCACACTACTTCTATGTTCCTTATTAATAATAATCATTGTGATCTTTGTAAACTCGTAAATTCTTCTTTCATTGAATCTTTGGGAATAAACAAATAACTTCTTTATATAAAAGGGCAAAATGACTTCTTCATATAAAAAAGCAAACATGCTTCCAATATTTTGAAATCTGTTTATTTAGGTATCTCTACCACTACATAGAAAGGTTGAAAATTTTGATTTAAAAAAGCATTAATGGGTTAGATACATTTTTGGTACTTTGAAAAAATCGCATTACTCAAAAGTGGGTTTGATTCAAGATGCTCTAATTTTAGGGGTAGGATAAGATATATTCATTATGTGTGGGAAAGGATAAAGCGATAGTTTGTCTTTTCCAAGTAATGACCATGACTATATTTCTTTCATTATAAAGTGGTCTCTAAGAAATAGGAACCAAACACTTTATTCTAACTTATGTATGTCTATGTTTTATGACTTTTTTGTTATACAGCTAAATGGTTTAATTGTTAAAGAGAAGCTTCTAGAACATTTTTTTGTATGCCAACATTTTTCACCACAATATTATGCAGGAATTTCCAGTTGACTGCTCTTCCTCAAACCCAAACTGAAGTCACAGAAATGGAAGAAATGTGTCCCTTTGCTCTTACCAATTAAAATACTTGTTTCTGTCTTTACTTACACATTTCACAGTTCCTTGAACCCAAAGCCACACAAGCTGAAAGTGAAATATAAAAGAGTTAGCTTGGAAAAACATTTGCTCTATGAAGTAATTGTTACTAAATACTACTGGGTCAACAAACTTATAACTTTCAAATGGTTTTGAATGATATTTTTGCTAACGTAAAATTGGTAAAGTTTAGTCAATCTCAATAAATGTAGTGGGTGCCCAGGAAAAGATTATCTAGGGGGATTTTATTAACTAATATAGCTCTGAGTGATTCCAGTTCTTCTGGTTAACTTCTCTCTCAACAGTTTTATTCTCTGCATGCTCATGATATTATATTAGTTTGGCGCAGAATTGCTTTTATAAATTAGTTTTACATTTTGTTTTCCATATTTTGTAGTTTTATATGTTTTTGGCTTATTATTTATAAAATAAATATTTAATAATTCTTGGTATAGGTGGACATAGATGATGTGGCATTTTTTCAAATCTATGAAATGTATTTTAATGTTTACTAATTTAAGAAGAAAGACAATAGGAAAAAGAACCCTTTTATTGTTTTCTAATCTGGAATCCCCCCAAATACTCTCAATATCTGATATGTTGAAATAATATAAGATTTGCAGCTACATCCTAATACAGACCAAGCTCAGCATTAGAATTACTCAGACAGAAGGGTGTCAAATTGGATCCAGGAAGTAAATATGAGGCTCTCAGGGGCTTCTGGGAGGTGGGAGCCAAGTTGCTGCTCAGGGATGCCTGGGTCTAACTCCCTTTATCCTGAGTGCAGATGTAGCCGTGCTGAGATTGGCTTTAGGAAGGGGAGTAGAGTCAGGATAGCCGTAAGTATTTCCCACTAATATCGCAGATTGTGAAAGGTGTAGACACTTGAAGAGTGATGAAACCCTAAGGAATAAAGGACTCTGTGCAGCAAACATTTCAGCTTTTCAGGTCTGATTGTATCATGGGCAATTGCCCATTAGGAATTCTTGGGGCCAAGGGACACTGCGTTGACACAGCTATATCAGGTTTGTCACAGAACAGTGTGTGGCCACCTTGATAAGATTTTATAAGGAGATTTAATTTGAATCCAGAACTTGATCCAAATCGATAATGAGTTTGTGTGTGTAATGTATTTGAGTGGAACTTGGTATAGGTGGTTTCATATTGAACTGTGATCTGTTGGAATGGGGCCTTTATTCGGAACAATATTGATCTTAATTGATTGCTTTGAGAGTATACATTTTCTGCCTATAAGGATACAGTTTGTCTTGTTCTACTATTTATTTATTTATTTAAAATTTATTCTACTTTTTAATACTCAAAACTCAGTTTACTTCTGCTTTATGTTTTAGAGCACTTATAGGGTGTCCAGTATTCATGTTTTATAGTTACTTTAAAATTTAATACCGTGTTATATTTTTATCTAATTAGTATAGTTATAAAGGCTTGTGTTTTCAAGTGGACTGCACACCCTGTTGATAGTCATTGCTTACATGCAACTTTTGTTCTCTGTAAAGGGCGTGGAGCCCTGGCAACTGGATTGAGTCAAACAGAATAAAACTGAATTATAATTTATGATTCAAGTGGATTTTAAAACTAGAACTACGTGCTCCTGTCTTGCACTCTGATTATGGCTAACACACTGAGCAGTATTGTATTAATAAAGTCAAGATGCGAAAGTCAGCATAATGGCAGACTCTCCTTGTAACAGAAGGTATTTGATCTCACTGATAGTGGCATCTCTACCTCTTGCCCGGATTTACTGGCGAGAGCACGGCTGTTCTTTGTAGGCCCTGGTGATGCAGAGGGCTTTGGAGGAAATGCTGATTTGTGTTTCAGATCCCCTTTCCTGCCAGGTCGTGAATGTGCACGTGCACACCCCCCCCCCCCCCCACACACACACAAATGTTAATATTTCATCTGAAGTATCATCAAGAAAGGAGCTAGGGAAATTTAATAAGAAATGAAAATTAATTAGCATAATTAGCACCATCACATTTGGGGTGATAAATAATCATTTTGGTTAATGCATTGATGACTAGAATTGCTTTCTCAATAAATGTATTACAAAGTCATTCTCAAATTTATAAAATCAAAATTAATTTCCTCTGAATCTTGCTAGAGGACTTGTACATTTGGGTTGAGTCCTGTGACAAACCTCTCTGTTTTTCTTTCTGTCTCTCCACACATGGTGGTCTAACTATTCTTTATGATTTTATCAGCAAGGAATCATAGGAGAAAGATTCCATATTTTACCCAAGGAGTGAGTTTCCTGGGTGTTTCAAGGCTCAGTTTGGAGGACATGTTTTAGTTTGTTCCATTTTAAATTGTAGGTGTGATACTGTGAGGGCCTTTGAAACTTCTGTACTGAATCTGAACTCTTTGATTTCACAGTTTTTATTTGATTTATTCTTGATAAGTAACATAGAAATGTATCTAAATGAAATGTCCTTATTTTATTCCTTATGCTGATCTGAAAGAAGACTCAAGGTCAATATCCTCATGACTTCTCTTTTTTGAAAGCACTTATATAATACTTTAAATATCAGTACATGTTCATATAATGTGGGCTCTCATAAATTCCTTATTTTCCAAATTGGATTATTACAAGTGGCAGTGTTATACTGTAAATGGCTGTGTTTGAAACTATGCATTTTTTACATATTAAAAATCTAATTGTGACCTATTCTCTACTAAAAAAATATATTTTTTCTTTCTAGGGAATCCCAGGATTTCCTGGAAACCAAGGATTAATGGGACAAAAGGTGATTATTAACAAAAGTTGAGAGTATTGGCCCTGGTTCTGCTTATTAAAAGGGCAAAGTGGCAATATGTCTTCACATGGGTTATTTTTTCACTGTATTCATGGTGACAGTTACGTGTTCAAATATGATATAATTTCAGAAGTTATTATTTTGACTTTACAAATTAGTTGTTTTACCCAGGTAATATTAGTTTGGATTTCTATACATGCCTCTATTTCACTTGCTTACGTTTCTATCTGGTTCTCTCAGACCTCCCTTTGGGGTCACTTCACTACCTCCTGAACTAGCTACTTTGAAGTTCCTTTAGTTCAGATATCTTGGTGATGAACTTTTAGTTTTTACTTTATTACAAATATCTTCATTTTACTCTTCTTTCTGAGAGATAATTTTGTAGATCATGCATGTGAAGACTGAGGATTATTTCAGAAGTTATTATTTTCTTAACACATTGAGGAATGTCTTATCTCCTGGCTTCTGTTGTTAACTATGAGAAATCTGCTTTGATTCTAAATACCATTCTTTTGTAAGTAGTCTGTTCCTTCCCTTGGGATGCTATTTGTTTTTAGTGTTCTTGAAATTCACTGTGACATTTCTAGAGTTCTTTTTATTCATCCTGGTGGGCATTCATTTGCTTCCTGCCTCTGTGGAATTATTTCTGTTAACTAGAAATCATCAGACATTACCTCTAATTACTAGTATTTCATTTTCTGTGTTGCTTCTTTTTGGAATTCTAGTGAGATATATTTCATTCCTTCTGATTCTGTCCTCTGTATCTCTAAGTAGATTTTTATTTTCATATTCTTTATTCTGTCTTACATTCTGGTTTTTGGGATATATTTTCCAGTGTACTTATTTTTCTTTTACTGTGTCTGATTTGCTGTTTAAACCATCCACTGATTTAAAAAAAAAGTTTAAACAATCATAGTTTTTATTTTTAGTTCTAATTCTTAATATCTTTTTATTCTTAATAGTATTTTCTTCTGATTTCAGTCCTAATAGTCTTTCTGCTTTATTTTTTATTTTTTAAAGACTTCATATGTAGTTCTAAACTCAGTTTCTGACAATTCCAGTATCTGTTGACTCTCCCTCTGTGGCTTCTGCCTCCTCTTTCTTTCTTGTTGGTTGTGATCTCATTGCTCCATCTAGTTGGTGAGAGTCCTTTCAGTCTAATGGGAGCGTGGAGAGCTGCCCCCTGCTGGCAGCCTGGTTGCCATCGCAGCTTCCTTGGGAAGTCTGGCCTCTTTCCATGGCTGGTCCTGCAGTCAGTTTCCCAAGCTGAGCTGAGTGTCTCTCTCAGACAACCCCAGCCCTCTGACTCTAGCATGTCTACCTCTAACAAGGTTTCTGCACAGTTCCAAATCCTCAGAATTGAAGCCTCAACCCAGAGCATATTTTATTAAAGTGAGGGATCTCTGAAGTCCTTACCTTCTCACGAAACCAGCGCTCTCTCACAGGGGATGCTCTTTCTAGGGTGGTGGTGTCCTGGGTTCAGAGAATCCCTTGGAGCACCTCATGAGCCACAGTTATGGAAGCTAAAATCTACATGCTGTTGTTCTGTACCCTATTTTTCATTAGTTTGTTTTTACTATTGTAGCTCTTAAACTCCGATAAATAAAATTTTCTGATGTTTCACCCTGTTGTTGCACCTTATCAGCTTGAATGGCGGGTGTCACACCTGGTTTCCTAATGAAAATATTTGATTTATTAATTTCACAGACCCTAGGTCAAATCTTTAAGCAGTTAGATTTCTCAGTTTCCAGCCTTGTTTTGCTTTCTTACAGTAGAGGAAGGGAAGGCAAAAACACTGGGCTGATTGGTATTGAATTTTCATTCTGTAGTGCTTTGGTAGGAAATTTCTGGAAAGGTATGGATAATTTCCAATTTTTAATTTGATCTGTATTTGATTTTTAGGGAGAAATTGGGCCTCCAGGACCATTAGGAAAAAAAGGAGCTCCAGGGATACCTGTATGTAAATGTCACTGTCATCAGGTGTTTGAAATGTTGTTACTGTGCACCAGGAGTTCTTCTTCTGGGGTCCACAAATTCCATCTATTGGTGTGAAAAAAAGAATGTTCATGTCCATTTGTCTAAAAGACTCAAGATTTCTTCAGGTTCTCAAAAAGTTGACCACCCAAATAAAGATCAGAGACCTTATTATAGATAAACCAGAAAAAATATCTAATATTTAATATATTGTGCTATTACTAGTATATTTTACATTTCATAATTACAATACCACCCTAAATTGACAGCAAAGCATGTTAGTGATGAAATCATATTTTTAATATGGTCATATTGAGATTATATTTTCTGATGATAATTATTAAATTTTTATTTGGCTCATCACATTTCCTTTGCCATGTTTAAGAGAAAGTAGATGTTTTTAGTATATATGACAGTATTTAAAATAAAAGAAAAGCTAAATCAGGTCCTTGTGCTAGAGTAGTTATCATTGCCTTATTTTGAATGATATGACTAGTTAAAAATATGGCTATTTTGTAACTCAAAGAAAGATTATTATATTCAAAGAATTTGTTAGATTGTTCAGGAAAACAGCAATTGTAAGTAATGTTGATAAAGTTAGCATCTATAAAGAAACCTAATTCTTAGCCCTTATGACAAAAGGAAGCAAGAATATAGGGGAAAAACCCTTTTCTTTATACCTATGTTTTACTAGCCCTTCATTAATTTGTGCTATTGTAGGTTCTTTGAGCAAAAAAATTTTAAGGGCTCTGCTGGCCTTCTTGCTATCTTGTGTAGGTGGTGCATTTACTTTATCATCCTTTATTTGAACGTGTGTGAGGACATTTTCCAAGTATTGTATTGTATTTTAGAGGACAAATTGTTATGAGAATGTGTAACTTGGAAATGAATTTAATACTTTAAAATGATTTTCTCTATATTTCTCTTAAATTCCTCTTAAAAATGTAGGGTTCGACGGGAAGTACTGGCTCACCAGGTCATCCTGGAAATCCAGGATCTAAGGTAAATATAAGAAAATCAGTAAGATTGAGAACTTTGTGCAAAATAACCAACTATGTATTTCAGTAAAAGTTTTGACTGCACTGATTTTATTTTGAATGCGGTTTTTAATTCTGTGAACTATCACTTGTAAGGAAAAAAATCTTAGGCCAAAACTTTGCATATAAAACAGACTAAAGTAAATTAGGTCTGGTTTAAGCAGGGCGGGTCTGGGAAACCTCACCACCACTCAGCTTCTTCCTCCTTCTGGCCTCTCAGAGGGCGCTGAGGAATACGTAGAGTTCTGTAGAGTTCCATGGCAAACCCAATGATCTGTTCTAGAGTATGAATAGTCATGATTGAATACTATCACTTGTGCCATTTTCCAAGCCCTCTTCTTGGTATTTTTACTTAGTGGAATGTATATGGAATATTTATTTATGAAATGCCTTGTAGTGAATATTAGGCATTTCTTCCCTAAGGACTATGGGTAAGATAGAATATTATCCTAACTTTTAGAATTTAAAAAAGTAAGGCAAGCTTGACAAATATATTTAGGATGTCAGATCAGATGGTACAAGTGAAATTCTTTTAGAACCACAGTACGGCCATTTTCTAGGTGCATAAAACCCTGTGCTGCCAACATTTTTTTTTTTTTGCTGTTATTTTTTTACAGATGAAACTAAATATGTTCTGGCTAGATTGGGGAAACTATTCTCAACCATTTAATGAGTATATTCTAGGAAAAATTGTCAAAAGAAAGTGATAGAATTGCAGTTTTGGAAGCATTCAGCCTTTAATTAGACATTGTGCCAGGGGAGCAGACCTGGCACACTAAATGATTAGCTGACCCAATCTATTCTTAGTTTCTGAAGCATTAAAGAAGAGACAGGATAAAATGTCATGGGAACCTAGTGGTGAGGGAAAAGTAGCTGCCTCTTCCCCATTGGTGGACCCTTGTGGATTCTGGAGCATTGTGGGTCCCACCTGCAGGAGCTATGCAGAATCAATATAAAACCTTTGAGGGACTGGGCTTGCTAAGTAGAGATTCTTCATAAGTTTTCAAGGTCAATTTTTAAGAAAGATGTAGAATTCTATACCCCTTAAGTATTTAAGATACAATAAACTCTCCCACAGTATTCCGGATGCTCTAAATTCTGAGAATACAGCCTAACATTTCATCAGCTTTTTAAAATTAGGCACTCCATATTGTTGGTTCTCACTGAGCTGGAGGTCAATTAAATCTGCTGAATTTTCCAATAAAAAGACTTTAGAGCAATGTGTTTGTGGCATTTGAAGATTCTGCTGATTTGTCTGGGGAGCCAAGTGACTATTTCCAGTATCATGGTTTGTTATTTTTGCATGAATTACTATAAAGTTTGGTTTCTCTCATCTTGTACTTATGCGGTTATTTTGTTAAAAATAGATTCAGAATGTTAAAACTATAACTCTTAATGTAAGCCTTTCAATGAAACATTTTAACTTCTTTGCATGCAGTGTACTAGTTAGCGCAAGTGTTGGGAGCTTTGCAAAGGGCCGGTCTTCCAGGGCCCTATTGTCTCTGCTGAACTATTCAGCTCTGCTGTTTTAATGCATACACAGCCATGGACTAATATCAACTGTGTGGGAGGTGCCTGTGTGCCCCTTAAACTTCATTTACAAAAACATGTGTTGGGCTAGATTTAACCCATGGGCCTAGTTCACTGACCTCTGTATCAGCTTATCTCTGCCAGTGGGGCAAAAAGCTGTATCACAAGGTCAGGGATGAGGCTGAAACTCTGTGGTAGATCTTTGGAACACTTCTAGTTTGTATTAGAATACCTCTTTTTCAAAGAGCTGTTGAAAAAGTCTACCATTCTATGTCCCAGTTTTTACAAACATTGTTTAACTGTATTAGGTTATATTAACAGAATCCATCTTGTGAGTTTTGGCAAGCCTCCTGAGCTCTGTGATTTTCAGCTTAATCACTTGTAAAATTAGGCATGTTAAGGAGCCATTGCTCTATGGTTCAACAATGCTGTTATGTGCTCAATGCTTTAATTAAATCTACATATTAGTTTCACATGTTTGTCAACATGAGCAGCCTAGAAAATGTTTCAAAAGCTGAAAACGAGGTTGGTTCCCTTATGGGTGAACCCAGGCTGGCTCTGGGAGATCACTCGCTGTCCCTTCCAGGTGTCACACTGACCTGTCTCATTAGGGCCTTGGCCAGACGTTGACTGTATTGTGATTTCAGGAATCAACATATATTTGCAAACCAGAACTACCCTTGACAGTCTCTCCTGGTTAGTCAGTCAGCAGGCATGTTCTCTCTTTTATTTGCAGTCCTCTTTTCCCATCTTCCATTCTTTGCTGTGAGCGAGGTCTTGCTCTCCAAGTCTGTTGGAAAGGACTGTGCTGGAATCTTGAAAAAGAGCACAAATTAAACTTTTTCTGATTCATACTTCTTTAAAGAAGCCACTATACATTTGAAGTTAAGTTTCATTCCTTCAGTTTCATTCTGAAGGTGAGCCATAGTGGGACAGTGAAGTAGGGCAACGATAAAAACAACCCAGAGGAGGGCTTCAGGCAGTGCAGCGTGGAGACCTTGCTAAGTAGCTCTGGTCCCTAAAGATTGACTCTCTCCCCTTCTACTTGGACCTGCCAGTATAACAAGCCAGTAACAGCACTTAACCTATGCTTTTAGAGAGCTTTGTTAGTGTGTGAACTCATTTCCTTGCATGAAAGAGTTTTTGTTAATGGTTTTTAATGCATAGAGTCTTATGTTTCAAACAATTGTAAAGTTGAAAATATAAAAATTATGTTTAAGACATTTCTGTGTCTATATCATATAAGTTATCACTGAATTTAAAAAATTCAAATGGTTTTGATGTATTGACAGGGGAATAAAGGTGAACCTGGACTTCAAGGGATGCCTGGGGCTTCTGGGCTCAAGGTAATTATGATCTGATGCATTTGGAAATATTTCCAAAGAATTATATTGACATTTGTATGCTGTAAGGAAAGTTACCTGAAATTAGGAGTGTCTTTGTCACACAGCTAAGGTACATGAAAGGAAATGACCAATGTGGGCCAATTTCATATCTACTTTTTGGATACTTTCTCATAGATTGGGTAGTAGAGGCATGAAATATGCTTTGACTTGGTTTTCCTAGAAGTGGTGAAAGGCGTGTGCTAATATGGACATTCTCTGGTCTAGAGAATACCACTCCCTCCCACGGCTGGAAACAAGAGTGTGTGGCTCCCGTTCATGGTGCTGTACCTTTGCTTATTTTCAGAGTGGCTGCCTTTGCCAATTTCCTCCATACCAAATGGTTTATGTTTATTTCAATGAGATTTTCAGCTTTTAGAAATCTAAAGAATTATTGAGCAGCTCAGGAGAGGATACAGTGAGCAAAAAGAACCAAAGTTAGTTTCTATAAAAGACAGTATTTTTTAGTTAATGTGACAGAGTTTTAGACTGATGGTCAAATACAAAACAAAACAAAACAAAACAAAACACAACCATGACCATTCAGGATTATGTCCCATCTGTTACATTTTTAACTAAAAGATTGTGGATACATCACCACTAAATGTTTTCTGAAAACCTCCTTATTTATGAGTTTAAAAAAATACCCCCTATGTGATGATGGAAAGTAGAAATTTAAGATAACTTAAGGATAATTTTTGTACTGAAACAGCTCAAGAATTTACTTCTAAGAAAATAATATTCCATATGTATAAAGAAAAAATATAATCACATACACAATTTAACTAAAAGATGTTCACCCCAATATGATTTATAAAAATAAAATTATAAAAAGTAGTGTTTAACACTATTGGAATTTTATTCAATAAAATATGGTAAATCAATACAGTTGAATACTGTCCTGTGATTAAAAATTGTGTTTTTTAAAAAAACTATAATGGCATATAAAGAACTTCATAATATTAATATATGTTGAAGTAAAAGGTGAAAATTATTCATGCATTAATATGTTAGCAACTAAGTTGTATGTGTGGTTGTGATAGGTAGAGAGAAAATATATAACATAATAAAAATAGTGGGTAATGAGACTTTCAATAATTTTTACTTCTTCTATTTACTTACCAGTTTGTAACAATAAAATGTTTTTTCAATAAGCAGCATGAGAAAGAGCAGTTTCAAAGAGAAAGGAAAAGTGGTCAGTAAATGAAAAAAAGATAACTATGCTTATTATTTTTACTACTTTCCTATTTGCTTAATTGAACTTATATAATAAAAGTATCAAATATTCATAAAATTTTAAAATACAGTATGCTATCAGAACTTCTTAAGCAGAGAAAAATATATAAGAGGTTTTATTGGGACTCCAGTAAACTTTTCATTCTTTATTATTCCTGTAGTAGTAATAATTGACTCTAATGTCAATCAATTTTTAAGCATCAATTTAAAATATGAGATGTATGTGGAAATAAAAACAGTGACATGTTTTTATAAGCAGTAGGTCTGTGATCTCTATGTAATTTCTGCCTCACCTAGGGAGAGCAAGGAGCAGTGGGCCCCCAGGGAGAACCAGGATACCTGGGTCTACCTGGAATTCAAGGAAAAAAGGTATGCGCTGTTTAGGAGATGCAATTCACTTCTAGTCAACTACTTACATGTAAGTTTTCCTTTGGTGAAAACAGGACAGTGAGACTGGTTATACTTTTCATGATATCAGTCATCATCTTCATATCCCCTGCTGTTCAGGTTTTTCTTCGTTTCATTTTCCCACCTCTCATGTATTGTCTACGTGGCCCTAAATGAGTATGTCCAGGGTGATCCTTGTCCTTTTTGTTCTGATGCGCAGTAGACAGTGCTCCCTGACTCAGGAATTACCTTCATAGCAGCAATTAAGTGTTAGACCCTTGGTGAATGTAAGTAAATCCACCGTGAATACATATTTAGATTTAAGGATTTCCTTGTTCAGAAATTGGGCATATAAAAGAAAATCTGTGTTTTATTTGCTATAAATGCAAAACTCTATGTTTAGACAACGTGATGATGTAACAAAAGAAATTTGGGAAGTGTGTCCGAGTTCAACTTTGGGCAAGTGCTCACCTTTCCCAGTTTGCAGGTTCATTATATGTACAAACAGGGACGTTGAATTAGTTGGTCTCTAACGTCTCTCCTAGCTGAGAAATTCTAGGAAACTTACTATCATGAAATGTAGTTTTCCCCCCAAAACTTCACTTTTGAAGCAAATGTTATCTAAAATATCATTTCAACATTATGTTTTATTTTGTTTCCTATAAATTCGTGGCTACTATGACATGAATGGAAATTTTCAGTTTGATTTCTTAAAATAACATTTGTCAAAATAAGTCCTTCTTTACTTGTTTGTTTAACCTCAGATTGTGGTCAATATAAAATATTTTCTTCTTCCTGGTAAATTAAACATAGTAAATTTTCTTTTGAATATGAAAGCAAAAGAAAATGTTTATTTAGAACGTTATTTTGACAATGTTATTTTATTCTCTTCCCAAGTATCGTGTTAGAGTCAGTTTCTATATATAAGGCACTTGTGGAATTTGCATAAGATCATATAATTTTCTTTGCTGAAGAAAAATGTTTTCATTTGAAACAATACAGAATATACTAGATTATGATACATGTATTTTTGCAGGGGGACAAAGGAAATCAAGGTGAAAAAGGCATTCAGGTATATTGTTGGCTTTTTGTTCCTCCTGCTTGGCAGTAAAATCAGGGCTTTATTCTTCTTAATTCTTATATTGCTTTTCCAGTTCCTTCACCTTTAACTGTCAGTGTCTCATTGTTAAATCCCCACACTCTCCTTTTGCTACTAAACTTTTCAATCATATCAAGTCTAACATTAAAATTCTTCACCTGCTCTGGCTGGTGTGACTCAGTTGGTTGGGCATTATCCTGAAAACCAGAAGATCATTAGTTCAATTCCCAGTCAGGGCACATGCATGGCTTGTGGGTATGGTCCCTGGTTGGAGTGCATATAAAAGGCAACCATAGATATTTTTATCTCACATTGATGTGTCTCTCCCTCTCTTTCTCCCTCCCTTCCCCTTCCTTTAAAAAAAATCTTTTAAAAAAGGATTTTTCACCACTTCACTGTTATAGAAAACATAGAAATCAAGTGATTCAACAAAATATAGAGATTTTATTATATACTTTTAATATATATATTTATTGACATATTTATAGTATATATATTTCAAAAAAATTTGAAATGGCTTATGGAGCAAATAATTTGATATGCAATCATTAACATCAAGTATAAAAATATATTTAATAAATAGGAGAATTAAACAGGAAATTATATCAGACTGAGGAAATCTGTGGTGATTTAGAAGGGCCTTTTGTTTTGGGTGTCTTAGCAACAAAGGCAAGGAGAAGATGCTACTACTATGGAATACAAGGACGTTTTCATCTCAGTTTAAGTGGCTGTTGAAATGGGTTTTTTTCCCCCTAACTGGACAACTGACCCATAGATAGGATGCCCCTAGCAGACTCAATGATATACTTCTCTGGAATAAGTTATATCTGCTGGTCTTTCAATCCATTAAGTTTTAGAAATGGAAGATTTTTCCAACCATGAATTACAAATCCAATGTCCAGACAGAACTTTTACAATGTTTTTAAGATTATAAAACTCAGTTACTGTGGCTGAATTTAATGTAGAATAAACTTAATGTAAAAAGAAAAATACTTTGCAAAATTCCACAGATAGAATTTGGGGAGCTCTAGAATTTTTAGAGGCATAAAAGAAGATTTTAAATCAATATAGTTGATAGAGGCAAAATCCACTAAGGTAACAGTCTAATAGTTGTTCTTCATAAAAAGTTATTTTTTATGAAGATATTCAAGTATTATCATGCTTCATCTACGTTAGTTTTGAAATTAGGAGTGAGGTCAATTTTAAGTAAATGTCTGTGAACTCTAGACCCATATATTCCGATTTCCTTCCTGGTATTGCTTTTGGATATATCATGTGCACCTCAACAAGTTCTATCAGAACTTGTCATCTCTCCCCATAAACCGTCTCTTAACCATAGTTCTTTCTAATAGTAATTGGTACCATGACACAGTCACACGAGAGGGGGCAAAAGTCTTAGAAGTCATCTTAAAACCCAGTCTCTTCTAATTTCTGCACATGTGGTTTTACATCTAAATGTCTCCTGAACATGGCTGTTCTCTCTTTCCTGTCCCCACTATCTATTCACTTATCAGTGCTCCTGGATTACTGTGATATTTTCCTAACTGGCCTATTTGTGTCTGGTCTACTCCCTTTCTCCCACCCCCACACACTTTTCCCAGCATGCAATAACTAAATTACCTATCTGCTTAAAAATTGCACAGAGTGTGCCCCTTGAAATTTAAGATAAAGTCTGATCCATAATGTTCCTCTGGGTTCGACTGAATCTTCTTCAGTCTTACCTCTTGCCACTGTGTTCACTATTATCCATCTCGCTGTAGCCAAGAGGAATACTGGCCTTTATCCTGTATGTCTCCCTGGTACACACTCCTGTCTTTTCTTCTGTTGGCTACCTCTTGTTGCGAAAGGCTGCACTCAAGGCTGAGTCATTTTCCCCACCCTCTCTTTCTGTGAAGATGTCTCTTCCTGTGTTTTGAATGTTTAATTATACTTTGTGCATTTGTCAGATAGTCTTTTCATTATCCTATTTAAAAATTTTTTCATCCTTGATTTACTTGTATCTTTCCCACCACTGAGCAAGCAATTTGAAGGTAATAATGATACTGGGTTGGCCAAAAAGTCTGTATGTTTTTTTTCCATAAAATGAAAGACACATTTTTCATTTTCACCAATAACTTTATTAATTTGGATACTACATCAGCTGCCTCCTGCACAGTATAATGTTGATTGTTCTCAATTCATGTCTCGATTTGATCGCTATCAACTTCAACTGGCCTACCTGACTGTGGAGCATCATCCACCAAGAAATCTCCAGCACAAAACTTTACAGACTACTTTTGACAATCTTCAATCAGTAACAGCACCTTCTCCATACACTGCAAAATTTTTTTTTTTGGATTTCAGTTGTGTTTTTACCTTTTTTGAAGTAATAAAGCATAACAATGACAAAAATGTTACATATTTTCTTCCATTTTCAATATTAAAATGACTACACAAAAATTCACCAATTTTGATAAGTTTTTTTAAAATGCATGCTGATATGACAGCTGTCACAATACAATCTAACAAATTGTTTCAAAGGAAGTTAAAGACAACTAAGCGCTCCTAGAGCCATCTTATGGAAAAAAGCAAACGAACTTTTTGGCCAACCCAATGTCTTTGTTTTAGTGTCCCCAAGGTCCAGCAAACAGGTGCTTATCAATAAATACTGGGAATTCACTTATGTAAGAAAAATGAACAAATCACTATGCAAAAGTGATTTAATATTTTAGTCACTAGATCTTTCATTACACTATCAAGGCATATGTTTTCCTAGAAACTGCTAATTATCTTGTTCCTCCTAGGAATGAAATAGTGCTTCATAGTTTAGTACAATGTCTTTTTTATGGTGGATATCCAAAAATATTTATTGAGTGGACAAATGTGTTTATATATTTATTATTTTTCTCTCTTCTTATGTGTTTTTATTTCAATATCTTCACTCAGAATATTTTTGCAGTATATTTTTAATTTTTAAAAATTCTTTTAAAGAGGATTTATTGTCCTCAAATGTGTATAATCAAAACCAAACATAATTATGTCATTTAAATTAATAAAATGTCCGCAGCCATTTGACTTTTAAAGTACTTTCATGCTGTTAATGCAGACTCAGCAGAATATTCTCAACTATCTAAAATTATTTACCTGTTCTCCCAAAGTTTATTCCTTGCCTCTATCTATTTTAACTATAAGATTAGGTTAATTTTCCTCTCACTTTTTTTTTGCTTTGAGAGACTAACTACCCCATATCTTACATCATTTTACTATTTGCAGTACTGTTTGGGGGACATTTCCTCTAGACTATAGGATAATGCACAGTTTGTGGTATATATGTGATTGCATAATATGTGTGGAAACTAATAATATTTAAAAAATTTTAAAGGGTCAAAGGGGAGAAAATGGAAGACCAGGAATTCCAGGGCAACAGGTATCTTTTTTTCTTTGATGGAAAATGTAATAAGAGATAATATAACTGACAATGCTGAGGGAGAGGTACTTGCAAATAAAAATAGGAGGGTCAATGTACCGCATATTCTAATCACACAAGGATAAAAATGCCAGGTGATGGTGGTATAATGTTTTGCTTTAGTTGCTTTTATTTTCTAATACAATTTCTATTGGTGTCTGTGGCTCTTGCTTTTCAATGCTTTTTTTCTGCCATGTAAATGGCTGAAGGTGGACAATGCCACCCATGTTAGGAGTGTTTGTTGGTCAAAGACAGCCATCCAGTGACTGCACCTCCAACCTACCATTTAATCTTGATTTTCTTCTTGCAATGTGAACAGTCAAGGCTGTGTGTAGTGGTGGAATGTGCTTGTTTTCTTGTAGTTTGCTCAGAGATATAAATTGCTATGCCAGAGACTTATTTAAAATCCTATCTTGAGGCACTGTGCTATGAAACAGATATATAATAAGATTATTTTTCTTCTTCCCTGACTGAAATCTCCTCATTGAGCAGTGTTTCAGTGAGATAACCATCTGGCACATAACTTCAGTCAGAGCCAAACTGGACGAGTATAGAGTATGTGTCCTGTTGCACTGCCTCCAGTTCAGCTCAGTTCCAACTTGGTTTGCGTTTAAAGGGCAAGCTGTGCCTATCGGTCCTCCTCCAGGGTGGGCCTCTTTTGTATGTGGGTAGAAGAAAGATTTAGTAAACTATGCCAGTTCTGGAGATGTGTAGATGAAACTACAGTGATGTCTCCAAGGACAAGGGTCTCTACATCCCTTACTTGGAGAAAACCGCAAGTCCTTGGGGAGCATGCTTAAAAGCATATGGCTACAGGGTTATCTGTAACATGGGATGGAAAGTGAGTGCCAGATATTAAGAAGCACTGAGAATTCAGAAGCTAACAGTAAGCACCAAGGTATCTAAGAGGAGAACTAGATTTGAGTTTCCCTGAAAAATGTCCCTTAATTAGCATTCTTCCACCTGACTGAAATCCAGTTGATGACATTACCAGCTCTCCCTGTTTCCCTCCCTGGCAACACACACTGACCTCTCAGTTTCTCTAAGTTAATCACACAATATCTATACACAGTTCTTCCCAGAGGAGGAGCTTCACTGCTTTATTCATTCAATCTCCCTAGTGCAAGCCTTTCGCCAGAAATTGTTACTCACAGTAATTCTCTAAAAAGAAGGATACTTCCTTTGGAATTTGAACCCATCTTACTGGCTTACAGATGACACTCTCTCCAAGGTTCCCTTAACTTGTTTTGTTCTTACTTCTTAAGGAAAATTGCAAGTCTCCTCCCTAATGTAAGGTTTGGATTCCCTAGAAAGCTTCTGCTGTAGATCTATTGAAAGCTGCATTTCCCACCTCCAGGGACTGAGCTGACTGGAGGACCCCCAGGGCCAGGATAGTTGCTGCTTTTCAGCAGCAGGGTGGTCTACCCAAACTCTTTCAGTAAACAGTCTTAGTTACCTGTCACCCTACTAAGTGCTGGACATGTGTAATTTTTTTGGCCTTCATGTTGTGAATGGAGTTCAAGTGAATTTTTCTCTCATGAAATCATCTTAGTGGATTCTCGGATGACAGCCAGCTGTTTTCAGTTTCAGCTCTAATTCAGTTCTAGTCCTGAGAATTTAACTATTTAATCTTTCCTCTTATACCAGCTCCATTTGTAGGATTATATCTGGTAGGGAATGCTGTGCATTTCTCCAGAATCCTCAATATTTTCAGAGAGAGTTTTCCTAAGATTTTTATATGAAAACTAAGTTAGTGTTTTTATGCTCACACTTTAACTTGAGAAGCTACCTTTTTTTGTGCCATATACTGATTTTATAATTTTTTCCTTTTCTCTAATTTGAATATCCATATTTAAGGAACCAAGAAATAAATCAAAATAAATTCTCAAGTTCAAAATTCATAGTGTGGGATGTTATATACTAAATTTTATATTGAATTGGAGAAGACCAATTTTTTTTATTTTCAAATTAAATAATGAAATCCTACCTATGTCTGTGAAAAGCATAACTCTTTTTTAAACTGATATTGGGTGGAAATGGGAGGGAGGAGGGGAGGGCTGGGTGGGTGGGTTAGGATGGGAGTAAAAGATAGAAAATTGTACTGCAACAACAATTAAAATTAAAAAATAAAATAAAACTGATATTGGGTGATTTTAGAGCCTGAGTGTGTGATGAATTTAAAAATGAAAATTTTAATGCCTTTCCTGAAAGTTCTTATTATCTATATTATATCATTGGGATAAATATATGTGAAAAAGATAAGTGAAAATAATTTAATATAGCCATCACATGTATCCTTAGCTAGTGATTGTAATGAGTGAGTTTTATGTATGGGCTCCCCATTGTCTGATTCACTGAAGAAAAAAAAGGTATTTTCTTCCCTGTTAAACACTTTTAGTATTTTCTTTTCTTTAACTCATCTTTTTATCAGTAATATGCAATCAAATTTAACTTTAATCCCATGAGTGGGAAAATACGATGTTCCTTCTCATCACCAATATACCTTATCTGAATTTTAATTTTCACTAAAATGGTAATATATTTTCTATTAAATGTCAGCATACAATTTATTACTATTATTTTTACATGTAAATATAATTCAATTAAAATCCCATTCTAATCTACATATTTGCCTGTAGCACATAAAAATATTCATATCCAAGAATGACACAGTTATGTAAATTAACATTTTTATATATCCAGTTAGCATATTGCCTAGTCATTAGTGTCCTTTCAAAAGGCAAAAAAGATCTCTTATATGTGTAATTCTGCCCCTAATTGTATTTTTCAAAGTAAGGATTAAATTGATTAACTGTGTGGTAAGTGGTGCATGCCACATGACTAGTACTGTAGTTTGCACATTCGTTATAGTTTTTTTCCTGTTAATTTTCAAAGGGAATTCAAGGTCCTCATGGTGCAAAAGGAGAGGTATGTTTCTTTATGTACTATGCTCCCTCTCTTCAGTTCTTATTGCCTTTCATCACTGTGTGAATCTAGTGATTGATATCGCAAGCAGAGAATGTCTTTTATGTTCTTCAGTAGTTCCTAAATAGTGACTTTCAGGATATGTAAGTTCATTCAGTTACATATGAAATAATATGCATTTGTCAATATTATTGGTTCTTTTAGATTAAGAGCTAATTTCTTCCTGCATACTTTTCAATGAACAATATTGTGTGTTTTTGTATTTGCCTGTCTCACAAGAATTAAAACTCCTTGGGAACAGGACTATGTCACATTCACTGTTGTATCTCTGGCACTGTGCATACTGCCTACATAATACACTGAAGAAAGTGGATATTTGTAGGGTTGGATAGATGGCTAACTGACAGTTTAATGTGATAGAAAATTTCCCTCCTGATTAATAACAGTATTGCCCAGCTGTTTTCTATATAATACATATATGTTATATATTTACATCCATAGCATTGAGGATGTTTAAGATGCAGTTATACCTCCTGAATTATTTAAATAGAACTCCTGAGGATTTCTTTTGCTTTTAGAAAGGTGAAAAGGGAGAACCTGGTGTCAGAGGTGCCATTGGACCAAAGGGAGAATCTGGGATGGATGGCTTGATGGGGCCTATGGGTCCCCAGGGACAACCTGGGGAAACGGGTCCCCAGGGACCTCCAGGATTGGATGGGAAGCCTGTATGTATTCTACTTTCTTTCATAGTTTACATTGCTTTGTACTTGGTATATACATATTATAACCCTTAATAATCTGATGCAGGGAAGAGAATTTTCAGAACAGTTTATTCGACAAGTTTGCACTGATGTATTAAGAGGTAAGTCTCCAGAGAGTTTTTCAAATTATAAAAGTAAAACAAAATTTTTGGTAGATATTATAAAAGATATAAATAAGATAAAGAAGAAAATAAAGAACATTTATAAACCCCTGTCTGTTTTCCTAGATTAATATTTTTGTAATTAAGATGAAATATTAAATGTACTCTTTTATAATATTTTAATAAAGCAATTAATCATTTCACCATTAATAAATTTCCTGACATAATTGTGATCATTTAATTCATAAATATGAATGTTTATAGTTCACCAAATTTTTCTTCAGGGCACTTTTTACTTTTTTTCCTGTTTTAAGCAGCTGATACAATGAAATTGCACTGAGCAATGACTATTAATTAAATTCCTAGAAGTGAATTATTCTCCAAAAGATATACATCTATAAATTTTTAAAAAATTATGAGATATTATTAATTTTCATTCACATTTAAACATCTTGGGGGTCCTTTGTTTTTAAGCCCAGCTACCAGTCTTACTTCAGAGTGGAAGAATTCGAAACTGTGATCGTTGTCAGTCCCAACATGGTTCCCCTGGAACTCCTGGGCCGCCTGGTCCTGTAGGCCCAGAAGGTCCCCGAGGAGTTCCTGGTTTGCCAGGAAGAGATGGTGTTCCGGGACTAACGGGCGCTCCTGGACACCCAGGTGCCAGAGGATTGAAAGGTACTTAATTTGAGTGCATAAGCAAATGACCAAAAAAGGTAATTTTTTATGTATCCACACCCTAAATTTATTAAAAATTTATTAAAAATACACACCCTAAATAAATTAAAAAATAATTTATCTTTGTTTTCATGATGACAAAATTTTTTGTAAATTCCTTAGTCTTTAAATAATTTATTAACTGAGTTAGAAAACTCTGGTACATTTACACAATGGAATTCTATGCAGCAGAAAGAAAGAAGGAGTTCCTACCCTTTGCAACAGCATGGATGTAACTGGAAAGCATTATGCTAAGCGAAATAAGCCAGGCAGTGAAAGATAAATACCACATGATTTCACCTTTAACAGGAACCTAAACAACAAAACAAAGAAACAAGCAAAATATAGTCAAAGACACTGCATTAGGGGACAGGCAGGAAGTGGCCAGAGGAGAGAGAAGAGGGAATTTCAGGGGAAAAGGGGAAGGGTTTGC